>ML661908.1:9824632-10015840 GCA_007570785.1 Antilocapra americana
AAAAAAAAAAAAAAAAAAGATATATCAAGGAAGAAAAAAAAGAAAGTATAGATTGCTTTTACAGTAAGTATAAATGGAGTATATTCTACAAAGGTATGAGTCATGTTGTATAACTAAAATTAATATGTATTGTAAATCAACTATCTTTCAATAAGAAGAAATATAATATGATAAAAAAGGAAAAACAAAGGAAATAGTTACCAAATAAAAAAGATAGGAAAGATATGGGAAAACGTCAAGCTGACTCTGCAGAGCAGAAGAGGGCCCCGCTCCCCGCAGGCTGCCGCAGCCTCCCACACAGGTGGGCTGGCTCCTTCCCACAGAGCCAGGAACCTCAGAACTCAGCTTCTAGGAAGGCTCTGGTTTGCACTGTGGCCTCTTCCTGAAACAAGTCTAGGGCTTCAAAGTCAACACTTCAAGTGACTGTCCTTGAAAAAGACATTTCTTTTACCAAGTGGAACACAAGGTAGGACATAAAATAGTTTAAATTTGGCTTTCTAATAAATGGATTTCCATTGATGGATCCTGTGCCCAGATGAGATGTCTTCCTACCTCTTCAGCAGGAAACCTTAAATAAATTGACTGATGCTCTGTAGGAAAATGTGGAATGCCCACAACTTTAGCAACAGGAGAAAGAGTCTTGCCAAATTCAAGTACTGTGATGACATCACAGGATTGGGATTTTAAATTTCCGTCCAAGAGTTTGACGCTTCATTCCCCTCAGCCATAAACAATATGCGGTGCCACTGTAGACAGCTGATGACATCTGGGTAAGTGACCTCTTCTGATAAGGTCATCCTTAACCCGTTCAAGGCATTTGGGCATCAAGGACTGAAGAACCCTAGTGAGCTGTCAGAGGTCACAAAACAGACGGAGAGGAAGGCTCTCTGAACCTCGCCTGGACTGTGCATCTTGTCTGTATTCCTCGGAAGCCCTGAATACATATTGCTCCCACTAATACATCAGCCGATGAGTATTTACTGTATCTACAGCCTGGCGCTAGAAATGTTTACTTCTAATCCTCACAGTGACCCTCCGGTGTAGCGGATTTTACTTACAAATGAGAAGGTTGAGGTGCAGGGAGAATAAGTAACTGGCCCCATCTTACTCTGCTCATAGATGCCAAGGGGAGACCACATATTATGCTCGGCAAATCTCAATATTTCTAGACTTTTCCCAGGAAGCTTGCTATTGCAGATCTTACATAAGAAAAACACACACGTATTATTCCATAGGCTGTGGAGTCAATGCCCAGTTATGCTTATGACCATTTAAGCTCATTTAACAAGCTTCTCTGTGACTTGCTTACATAGAATCCTATTCTAACCCCACTCTGGGGCACAGGATGTTGTAGTTTTTCTGTATTGGGGTAAGGCACACACCACGAATCACTGCATACATATGATGAGAGGAGCACTGCAGCTAAGCCTGAGGTCATCAAATGTGCTTCTTATAATTAACTGACACCCTTGTTCATTTATTTAGTTTTATAAAATAATCTTCCTTTGTACTATCTAAAACAAACCAAGCCTACACTCAAAGGCAGCCCTCACTCCCCCCAAAAATACAATGTGAGCCACAATGTAATTTAAAATTTCCTGGTGGCCCCATTAAAAATCCTAAAAATGAATAGGTGAAATTATTTTAATGTTTTATTTAACCAAATATATCCTAAATATCATTAAAACAATGATCAAAACAAGCCATTAATGAATTATTTTATTTTATTTTCACTCTGCCATTGAAAGCCAGTGTATATTTCAGACTCACAGCAGGCCAATTCAGACATGCCACATCCCAACATTAGCTACGCATATGCCTCGTGTCTACTGAATTGGACAATGCAGCTCTAAAGAGATCTTGTCAGATTAATTCATTTTGTACAATTGCCACAAGAACAGGTAGGCATGGAGGAAACTGCCTCAGGTCTGAGCTGAGGTGCTAGTCCAGTATTTACCCAACTGGATTTTACTCAAACAATGCTATATCTTGGAGAATCAGCTACTGCAAATATCTTTTTGTTTTGTTCTGTTTCTTGTGGCAAGAACACTTAACAAAATCTACCCACATGTCACTGCAGTTTTCTCTTAACTGGCTTGCCCCCATCCAATCCATTCTCTGCATGGCGCCAGAATATCTTTCAGTTCTTTGAATGCACCTTGCTCCTTCTCATCAAGAGTCTTTGCTCCCCCCAGAATTCTCTCCCTACCCCGACCCTGTCTCTTTACCTGGTTGAGTCCTATTAACTCTCAGCTCTCCATTCAATCCTTCCTTCCTCAGAGAATTCTTCCCTGACCATCTCCCCAACTATAAGTCTTCTAAGATATTCCCAGCAGCACCACAGGCTTCTCATTGAAACACCTAATTATCCCTGATCAGTGTCTGTTTTCCCAGGTGGAATGTAAGCTCCATAGGAGCAGAGATTGGGTCTACTTTGTCCCAGCACAGCATCTACTATCTATGGAACCAGAGGAGCTCCATATGTGTGTGCTGAATGGATGCCGTTCTCATCTGATTCACCACACTATTCTAAGTAAGCAAACATAGGAATGCCTATGAATAATCATTGGTAAATTGACCATTTCAAATTTCATGTGTCAAAGAAGGAAATATTTGGAACGGATTTCAATTGCAAGTCTCATCACTGCTCTTAAACAAGGCTTTCAGTGTGCCCTATTGGCTGTGAGGCATTTCTCCTTTTACAAATTTTCAAGTGAAAAACACAGAAGAAGATGGTTCATTCAGAGCCTAGAACAGAGAAATCGATATGCCAGGGAAGAGAGTAGGATTCCAACTCTGAATCCCCTTCAGGGAGGCTCATCATTATATTAAACTTTGAAGAAATTTATTTATTCTCTGTGCTAAAGTCAGACACTATCATTTTCTATATTTTATTCTTTCGCTAGTTGGAATCTTTGGCAAAAAATGTTACCTTTCTCCATGGTGCATCCATTAAAGACAACTGCACTCAGCAGTCCATTTTAGGTACTTGAGACTGGTCGCTTTGGTTTATTATCCCTCTGTCCTGAAACAGTTCTAAGTAATGGTTTGTTGTTTTCTCTGGGAAGCAAATACTTTATTCCAAGGAGAGTGGCAAATCCCTGAGATTAACTGTATGATAATCAAGCACCTGAATGTAGTTTTCTCTAGGAACTGAAATTATTTCCTGAGAAATTCAATGTGCCTGTTTCACCAGGAGAAATTCTCTTGCCAACTTTTTATTTTATAGATCCTCTTATGCTCACACGCTCTTTTGTTCCATAATAGTGGGCAGTTTTGAGGATTGGTATACCCCAGCCTACTAACAGCAGGAAAACAACTTACTCATTTTCAACTATAGCATCATGTGGGCAAAAAGTTGTCCTGAGCCCAACAGAGGATGAGAACTTGACCTCTTCTCTTCCTCTGTCCTCCTCTTTAATTTTGCTCCTGTGAACTCTGCTGGAAAAGCAAAACAAAAGTGATGCCCTGCTGGCAGCCCAAGGACACATCACCTTTGATGAAACCGAGCCTAACTGGGATCTAAGAGCTTCAGTTCTGTAGTAGTTTCACACAATGTCCGTCTGTTCCCAGGAAAGCTAACCTGAGGTCAGGGAGCTTGATAGAGCAAACTACCAATCTGGTTAAAAGATTTTTTGTAAATCATTTATACCCCAAATTTTTAGGGATTTTGTCCCAGCATCCCAAGTTCCTTGGCATTATTTCCAATAGTGTTTGTATGGAAAAGGCTCTAGCTGAGACCAAGTTACCCTCTCTGTGAATTCCTTTTTATCTCGACCATTTTCCTTCATGCATCCTAAGATCTACCATCAGATCTCAACATCTCTGCTGATGTTCGTGTGCACATTATTCTCCTGCCCAGAATTTTGGCCTCAAACCTGTTTCCAACAATGTCCACAGCAGTCCAGGTAACAATACTGAGCCTCATATTTGTGTCTTGGGAACATTGGTGGGACATTCCTTGTTATTATACCTGCATGTGTGTCTTATATTGGGGCTGTAACAAATCATCACAGATTCAGTTACTTAGAATGACACATTTATCATTTTATAGCTTGAGAGGGCAGAAGTCTGAAATGTGTCTTACTGGGCTGACCAGGTATCAACAGGGTTGGTTTCTTCCAGAGAATTCATTACTTTTCCTTTTTAAGCTTCTAGTGACAACTTCTCAAGGGCCATCTGGGCTTGTGGTCCCTTTGTCCACCATCAAAACACATTACTTGAACTTCTGATCACATCATCCTATCACCTTCCTCTCTGCTGCTGGTCAAACCTCCATCTACCTCCTTGGCATGATGATTAAAATTATGCTTATAATTACATTTAGGGCCCTCTCAGATAATCCAGAAAATCCCTCTGTCTCAAGGTCCTTAACTTAATCCCATTTGCAAAAATCTCTTTTGCCTTAGTAGATAACACATTCACAGACTCTGGGGATTAGGACATACACATCTTGAGACCACTATTCAACCTACCATAGACCTATACCTTTAATATTGTTTTTTTGTCAATTCACATAAACCAGCAACAAAGCTGGTGTTCAAACCCCCAGCCAATATAAACCAGGTTGACTTTGCTTTATCAGCTCCTTAGTGATAAAAGTCTCCATCCTAGGCTCAAAGTACAGGCTTTTTCTAATGAATCAACAGCAGACTCATCCTCTCCAGCCTCTTACCCCATAATACTCACAGATAGTCTTCACCTGTCCCAGCAGAACCCAGCACTATGTCGAACAAGAGCTCCTGGATTCAGAAATCAAATCCCTTTTAAATGACCAGAACAAAATGTCTCAGAATACAAACAGCCATGAGTTCACATAGGGGAGCCATTAGGTAATGGTAAAATATATTGTTTGGGCTCTGCTGCCTAGAAAAGATGGGGGAAATGCACTCTTAAGCTGCTGTCTTCCACTGAGTAATTTTTTTGAAGGACCAGATGACAGATGCAAAGAACAAAAGGATGGATTCAGTACACATTCTCCAGGTCATTTCACAAACATGAAAATTTTTTTCTATTTATAATCCTTAAATGTCATCTAGTTCACTGTCTACCTCTGGGATTCTCCATACCAACACCAAACACAAACTTAAAAAAAAAAAAAAACTTTCCAAATATCCAAAGTAGCTGATTTCACTTCTTAACAATCTGCTCAGGAAAGAGCTTCTAAACATGAATTTAGGTACTTTTCCAGCATTTCCAAATGCAATGCAGCAGCTCCCTCTCCCATCCTGGAGAAGCTATTTTCATCCCGTTGTGCAATTTAACACATGGTGATACAAAACAGTTAACAGAAACTGATTTCCACATTCTGGAGGGAGCAAACTTTGAAAGTGAAGGCCACTTATTTTTAGCTTCTATATGAAATGACTTCCAGAAGAAAGACTTAAGGGTTTTAAAATGACCAAGAGTTTTCAGGACCATTTCTGATTATGCCTTATTTCAAGATGTCAGAGGAGGCTAGAATAAAAATGAAAAAGAATTCATTTTACAGGGATTTATATTTTGTGAAACCCACTGGGAGGCTGTCTCCCTACCCATCCTCCACTATAACTTTCGTATCATTAGTGGAAACATTATTTTAAACCAATCTATCGCCCATTTCCTGAGGCACTACTCTGGGCATCTTCCTGCAGTTTTATTGCATTGATGACCATCATTATTCTTTCTTTATGGGATCTGAGCCAAAAATGAGCACTTGTGACAATATTCACATCTGAGCTAATGCGACTTAATTTTCCAAGTTGGCTTCATAAGGCAAAGTAGTAAGTGCTTTATTAAAATCTAGATAATAAAATTAGCCCATTTATCTACCAACCGGTGCTTCCATTACATGATTAAATACATTTGTTATGTGAAACTCCTATAAGTTATACCATGGTAAAGCCAAATAACCATAAATATTTGGGGTTTCCTCTTTTTTCCATGCTAAGCAGAATTTTAAGGTTAGCGCTTGGCATGCAGCCAAAAACATCAATATAAACTGCTATTTAACCTCTCTTGAAGTCACATTTATATCAAAGAGAGCTGTGTAGAAAGCTAAGAGATTAGAAACATTATTTTAAAATGTATCCTTGAGAAGAAAAAGTGTTTAAATGCCATTGGGCTAAATGAAGTTGCCTCCAAAGTTATAATTTTACTTTGGGGGTGGTGGGAGAGTATGGAGAGAGCAATGGCAGAAAGACTATATCAGTTTCATGTATTTTCACTTCTATAACTCTGATCTCACACAGGTTGAGCAGCCTGATTTGCAAGCCTAGGAAACAGTCACAGGATGAAATATGCCAGAAGAAACCAGGTTTATTAATCATCAATCCTGCAGAAATACATGTTAATAGGAAGAGTTCTAAGTGTTCAGATTTACTTCATTACTTATCTGGAAAACCTCACAAGAGCTCAATCCCAGAGACAAATCAAAAAGATTTAAGGGATATTTTTCAGCCATAAAAAGGAATAAAGTTTTGTCCTTTGAGATAACATGGATGGGTATTATGCTAAGTGAGATGGGTCACAGAAAGACAATTACCATATGATTTCACTTATATGTGGAATCTAAAAGTAAACAAACAAAACAGAAACAGGCTCATAGATACAGAGAACAAACTGGTGGTAGCCAGAAGGGAGGGTGTGGTGGTGGGGGTGACAAAATAGGTGAGGGGGATTGAGAGGTACAGACTTCAGTTGTAAAACAGATGAGTCATGGTATATAATTTACAGCAGAGAGAATATTGTTGATAATATAGTAATAACTTTGTATAGTGACAAATGGTAACTGGACTTACTGGAGTAACTGCTTTGAAATGTACATAAATATCAAATCACTATGATATCCACCTGAAAATAATATATTACAGGTCAATTATATTTCAATTTTTTTTCAAAAAGCATTTAAGTCTAAATTTATTTAGGGGAATATTTCAGTGAATATTTGACTCCAAACCTACTTCTCATGCCCTTCGCCCCCCGACTCCTGCCAACCAGAATCTTCTCATTCTCTCTAATCACCCAGACTCTTTGGAGACTGACCCAGCCTCAAATAAATTTGCTAAGAAATGGGGAAGGTGGCTTAGATCAGGGCTATATACAACAGTGAAGGAATAAGTATTAATTTTTCAAAGAATTTTCTAATCTAAATTCTGAGTGCACACAAACCAGGCAAATAAGTTTTTACCCATTCCTTAGTGGCAGTCATTTTGTACACTTGTGTGGTGCGAGACATCCATTCTGGAAAAGATCAAAGCCTGGTCTCCCAGCTCACCTTTCACTCCACTCTAGAGACCAAGATATTATGAAAATAACCCTCTGATTCCCAGAGAAGGCATTTTCTATCTCTTTTATGAAGTGCCAGCCAAAGACTGCATATTTTCGGAAACAGTGACAAATTATTGCAGGGGAGCTACCTGTCTTTAGCAAGAGGGGATGATTTATTTTTCTCTCTCTCTTAACTAGAACAATTAATTGGTAACATAATAAAAACTCTCAGTAGTCAGTGAAAAATGGCCTAAACCCTGAATAGAGTGTGAGGGGAAAGAAAAAAGGAAAAGAGAATGTATGTTTTCCAGTTTAATTGCAAGAGTTGATGTCTGAGGAATTCCTGTCCTTCTTTTGTTTCTGTGGATTGCTGACTGCAAGACAAACATCTGAGAAGTTTGCCTTGTTAGAACAAAGCCAAATTAAAATCAAATGGCTTATTTCTTGCTCTTAAAAATAAGGGAATAGAAGTCCTCCCTCCTTTTCATGAGAGCTTTTTTTTTTAATCAACCTGTAATTATGAATTTTCTCGATCCTTTTGAGACATATGTAAACCTTTCTTTTTAAAAGTATTTTGCCATTTTACAGTCCAAGAATGTCTTTCTCAAGGACCTAGGAGCCATTGAATTCCTTCGAATCTCCCAGTCTCTGGGAAGTTAGAAGCCTGACTTTGGCAGGAGCCTTGCTCCAAGTTGCAAAACTACTTCCTGTCATAAAGCTATGAGCAGTTTATTTTCCCTTTGTGTAAAGTCGATTGGCTAACCCTGATGGTTAATCCACTTACCAGGTAAATTTAGGGTGAACTATGAGTGACAAATGTGCTGTTAAGTCCTCTGACATGAGGACTAGTTATTGTTTATCTTGAGAACATTGTAGGGAATGTTCTTGGCTATATAAGGCAGTGAGATTTCTTTCTGTTTTTGTAATTTCTTAGCAGTTGCCTGTCATGAGCATCACATATTGGTTTAGTGATTATTTAAAAACAAAACACTTTCTCTGTTTCTACTGACTGTGAAGAGGTTTTCTGGGTTGGGAGAAAATTTTTGTTTTTAATTATTTTTTCCCAACATATTAATGGTTTTATCCTCAGATCCTAGTTCAAACTTGCCAGACTTGGAAGCCTGGAATATGAACTAAAAATCTCAGGGAAAAACACATTCCTTTTAAAATTTTCCCATGAGTCCTTTTGCTTGTTAACTCTGAGACATTCTCTTGTATTGGTCGCACACAGTTGATAAGAACTGCAAAAATAAAACCTACGTACGTGATGTCTCTTTTAGTTTGGGGAGTAGCAGAGTTCCATCCTTCTGAGGGATCAGCAAAACATAGGTGTGTTCTTTAATTCCTCTGGCTTTAATACAATTCAAAGACATTTGGCACGTTCTTTATGAATCAGTTCAGTTCAGTTCAGTCACTCGGCCGTGTCCAACTGTTTGTGACCCCATGGACTGCAGCACACCAGTCTTCCCTGTCCATCACCAGCTCCCGGAGCTTACTCAGACTCGTGTCCACTGAGTCGGTGATGCCATCCAACCATCTCATCCTCTGTCATCCCCTTCTTCAATCTTTCCCAGCATCAGGGTCTTTTCAAATGAGTCAGTTCTTCACATCAGGTGGCCAAATTATTGGAGTTTCAGCTTCAGCAACAGTCCCTCCCATAAATATTCAGGGATGATTTTCTTTAGGATTGACTGGTTGGATCTCCTTGCGGTCTAAGGGATTCTCAAGAGCCTTCTCCAACACCACAGTTCAAAAGCATCAGTTCTTCAGCACTCAGCTTTCTTTATAGTCCACCTCTCACATCCATACATCCAGTTGGAAAACCATAGCTTTGACTAGACAGACCTTTGTTAGCAAAGTAATGTCTCTGCTTTTTAATATGCTGTCTAGTTTGGTAATAGCTTTTCTTTCAAGGAGCAAGTGTCTTTTAATTTCATAGCTGCAATCACCATCTACAGTGGTTTTGGAGTCCCCCAAAATAAAATCTCTCACTGTCTAGATTGTTTCCCCATCTATTTGCCATGAAGTGATGGGACCAGACGCCATGATCTTAGTTTTCTGAATGTTGAGTTTTAAGCCAACTTTTCCACTCTCCTCTTTCACTTTCATCAAGAGGCTCTTTAGTTCTTCTTCACTCTCTGCCATAAGTGTGGTATCACCTGCATATCTGAGGTCATTGCTATTTCTCCCCGCAATCCTAATTCCAGCTTGTGCTTCATCCAGCCTGGCATTTCGCATGATGTACTCTGCATATAAGTTAAATAAGTAGGGTGACAATAGACAGCCTTGAAGTACTTTACGAATATTCACTAATAAAAACCATTGTGTGTGTTAGTCACTCAGTTCTGTCTTACTCTTTGTAACTCCATGGACTATATCCCACCAGGCTCCTTGTCCATTGAATTCTCTGGGCAAGAATACTCGAGTTGGTAACCATTCCCTTCTCCAGGGGATCCTTCCGACCCAGGGATTGAACCCAGGTCTCTCACACTGCAGGCAGATTCTTTACTGTCTGAGCTACCAGGGAAGACTATAATTCAAATATTCTGGTTTTCTTTCTAAACTATAAACCAAATTTCCCCAGGACTCACCAATCTGTGAAACAAATGAGACTATATTTTAAAAATGAAGTTTAATGGCCTATAAGTCACACAGTACATTAGTCTCCTGAAAGATTCACCTAACATCCCTGCCCCAGGAAAGAAAAAAATCAGTTGCTAATACAGCAGAACAACATGGAACAAGATCTCAAATGTGAGGCAAAGGCATCATTCTCAGAACTGGAATCGGAAGTCAGAAGAACTGAAAATAACACAGCTTTGTTGATGGGGGTAAAAATGGGTGGTATTTACTCTTATTTTTTTCTGAGAAAAAGTGAAAGTATTAGTTGCTCAGTCATGTCCAACTCTTTGTGACCCCATGGACTGTAGCCCGCCACACTCCTCTGTCCAGGAAATTCTCCAGGCAAAAAGACTGAAGTGGATTGCCATTCCCTTCTCCAGGGGATCTTCTCGAATCTCCCCACAACCATTATACTTCTCATGACACATTTGTAATACTCCATTATATTCAGTGTTCTAGTTCTAACAGTTTTCCTTTGTTCCCTCAACATTTATTTTACCTTTTTTTTGATCAGAAAGCCTCTGAAAAAATGTATTATTAATATTTATTGTCACTCTCATTAGAAGAACCGTTTCTTTTCTTGAGTCTAGTAGTCACATCTTCTGGGCTCCAGTGTGACCAAGATCAAATCATTCTGTATATATCTGAGAATGAACTTTCCAAGATGCAAATATGACTATATCATTCCCCTGCTTTCTATGGTTTAATAATTCCCCATAGGCTTCAGACTGAAGTTCAAATCTGCAGCTTAACCCCTGCCCCAAACCCTCTGGGATCCACCCCTACTCATCTCTCATCTCCTTTCCTCCCAGCCTCAACTCTCAAGATTCCAGCAATGACAAGATACTTGAGATTCCAGGAAGGCAGGAGTTTTGTTCTATAAACATGTTATGCACTCAGCCTGGAATGTCCTTTCCCACAATATATCTAGCTAACCTAGTTCAATACACATCTTTTCTGGAAATGTTCTATGAGAACATTCTGGGTTAGAATTAAGGACCCTTCTTCTCTGTCCTCATAACACCCTGGGTTTGGCACTGTTGCATCCTTTGTAAGTCTGTGCTTTTACTTCTCTCTTACCCATTTGTCTAAATTCTATTCACTGAAAAAAAGAAGTATGTCATATTTATTTGGAGGGTTTCTTGTACCAACTATAAAGTAGATCCTCCATAAATACTGATGAATAGATTACCCATCAATCAACAGATAGTATGAATCGCTATTAAAGCAAGCCACAGTCCACACCGTCTGTGAAGCCACCCACTGATTTCATAAGCTCTCCTTCACTTCCCAAAGACCAAACTCTTAGTTAAGAGTTGAAAATAAAGAAGCACATCCTCAAAGTTATCAGGTATCACACCAAACACAAAGCTTCTTGCTCGAGTCATGTGGGCTCCATCCACCCTCTCGTAAGCTAGGAGCGGGCAGCGGTTACAGCAGCTTGATGGGGTTCAAGGGCACTGACTGCAGCTCAGACACTCAACCCAGAAGGACGGCGACCCCATGAGCCGCCACGTCCGAGCCGCACACAGCAGCACCTCCTCTTCCAGGGCCAGAACCAAGAGGTTGCAAACCCCGATGACCTGTGGCTTTCTCTAATTGTCCAAACCACCATGATATACTATTTACTTGTGCTATCACAATTTCTTGTTTTGTCTTCTGGACAATATTCTTGCCTTTGTAATAGTCTTCTCCCCGCATAAGCAGAATATCCTTCTCTTTCCATCAGAGTCCTGATTCTCACTTTGTTTCTTTTCAGCTCCTCTCATAGATAATGCCTTGCATTTTATCTCAAAATAGACTAGCCTCTCTAAAATGCTAAATGCCTCAAGGCTTCTGTCTTCTTAAGAGGAAAAAAAAACAGGGGATGTTTACAACACATGTAATTGGCATTGCCAACTCAATGGGCATGAGTTTGAGCAAGCTCCGGGAGGTGGTGATGGACAGGGAAGCCTGGCGTGCTGCAGTCCATGGGGTCGCAAAGAGTCGGACACGACTGAGTGACTGAAAAACAAATTGGTGAGCATTTCTAGGAGGAGGACAAATACTGTGCATTAGAATAATTAGCTCGGGGATCAAATTTCCTGGACAGCAAAATGAGGTCACTTGGGAAAAGCTCCCCGAAACTTGCCATGAACTCTACTGGCCCTTTGGATCCTGGGCTCCTGCAGAACTGAGTTCTCTTCTCTCTTCTGCAGCCACCGCAGTCCCAAGCAGCCTGGGGATGATCGAATGATCTACCCTGAACTTTTGGAACCCTTTACTGTCACACACTATGCCAGACTATATGTATTCCTCTTGATTAATCTCCAAGGACTTCTGACTCAGGCTTTAAGTCATTAGATTGAGTTAAAGGAAAATGTATTCTACGACTGCTAAGCTTTCAGGGACTATTATATTTTTCATAAACCATGCAATAAATTCATGAGATTTTTTTACTGCCCTTCCCCAGTTTGCCTGGCAGACAGAATGCAAAATTTGCCCTTAATCCTGATAAAAATAGATATCAAATGCAAATATAATTTATGTCACCCTTCCTTTTGAAAGAAAAAGAGTCTTTTATTTTTATAATGATGGTATCAAATACCAGTTCAAATGATACCAGACATCAGTTTTCAGTTACTATATGACATCAGAAGCCCTACTGAATCTTATGACAGATAATTTTAATACATTGGTATTTGTGATATTTCAGCAAATCTATATGTGCTCAAATGAAGATTCATCAGCACTTCACATCCAGACAGCTCTTCAGTCTTTAGTTTTGGAACTAGAGGCTTTCCTGAATAAGTGATCTTTGTCTCATCTGTAATTCAGAGTTTCCATCCCAGTAGAGGTGTTCTAAATTCATGATCAGGTCCCAAAGACATGTACATACGGAGAAGCAAGGCAACCTCGAGGGGGGATGATAGCCCCAGAAGATAGTGCTGCACAGTCCGTAGCTGAACCACAGCCACACAACAGCCCCCCAGCCCACGGCTGGGTCTCCACGGGGCTGGGAATAAGCTGTCTCCCTCAGTTCCTCTGCCTCACCATGCCCCAGCATTGCCAAATAGGCTACCAGGATATCTGACCAAAGACAAATGCCTAAAAACCACATGTGCAACTCAGCACATAAATCCAAAATAACACCACACCAATGCTGGAGAAAACCCTTAAGAGTCCCTTGGACAAAAAGGAGACCAAACCATTCAGTCTTAAAGGAAACCAACCCTGAATATTCATTGGAAGGAATGATGCTAAAGCTAAAACCCCAATACTTTGGCCACATGATGCAAAGAGCCAACTCATTCGAAAAGACCCTGATGCTGGGAAAGACTGAGGGCAAGAGAAGGGGATGAGATGGTTGGATGGCATTGTTGACTGAATGGACATGAGTTTGAGCAAACTCTGGCAGATAGTGAAGGAGAGGGAAGCCTGGCGTGTTGCCATTCGTGGGGTCATGGAGTCGGACACGACTTAGAGACTAAACAACAACAAACGTTCACTCACAGAATCCAACCAAGAGCATAATACAAATGATTCTGTTTGAGAGATTCTTCTCTAGATTATAAACTTCTCCTTGAGGCCAAAGATGTTGTCCCTTTCTCATTGTCTGTCTACAGATTGATGCAGAGAGGAGGAGTTCAGGAAATACTTGTTTTCTCAAATAACCTGGCCACCTGGTCTAAGTCCTGAGAGACGTGCCACCTCACTAATACCATCCACATCTCAGCACTTTCCCTGCCCCTCCAGGCACACCAGAGCCTTTCTGCTCTTTCCCACACCTGCATAGGTGTCTGTAAAGATTTCCTTCCACTGTGGATTATGTCATTGCTGGCTCATCCAAGTGGCTCAACTGAATTGGGGCTTTCAACCATCTAGTGTAGACAGAGGAGGTCACCTCTCCTCTGTCCTCTGGAATTGTTTCCTGAAAGTCTAGCCACGGGTGGGAATTTAGCAATCCCTGGGCATGCTCCCATCTCTGCCAGAAAATTCTGCACTCTCCTGCTCCCAGCAACTTTGGCATGCCCTGGCCACTGGCCAACCTTTGGCAAAGCATAAAATAAAATAATGCTATAATCAACAAAGTCCTCAGAACTGTGTAGGAAGCCTGACAAAACAAGAAACACTCATCAAGAGCCTACTATGTGCCAGGATGTTAACAGAATTTCTTGTCCTGGGTAGGAGCAAAATAATAACCTGAATTCGTCAAGATTTTCAGCTGTAAAGCATTGGGCACAAAAGGCTACTTAAGGGAAAATTAAGTTGTCCTAAAGTAATCCTTGGTCTTCCCAGGTGGCACTAGTGGTAAAGAACTCATCTGCCAGTGCAGGAGAAGTAAGGGATGTGGGTTTGATTCCTGGGTCAGGAACATCCCCTGGAGGAGAGCATGGCAACCCGCTCCAGCATTCTTGCCTAGAGAATCCCATGGACAGAGGAGACCGGTGGGCTACAGTCCATGGAGTCACAAAGAGCAGGACACGAGTGAGCATGCATACACACATGCAAAGTGAGCCTTGAGACTTCCCTGGTGGTCCAGTGGCTAAGACTCTGTTCTCTCAATACAGGGAGGCTGGGTTCCATCCCTGGTCAGGGAACCAGGTCCCACATGCCACAACTAAGTGTTCACAGCTTTAGAGTCCCCATGCCGCAACTAAGACCCAGTTCAGCCAAATAAATAAATAAGTGGGCTTATTTTCTAGAGTGGTTTCATTCAGATACACGCTTTGGCAATACAGGCCTTTGCTGGGTTCTACCCAAGGTCAGGCACTGATGCTGATTCTGTTGCAGTGTTTCCAGGGGGACAGGAACGCCAGAGCCATAAGCTTGCTGCAAAGCATCAAGAGTTTCTCAGAACAGGGACTTCCCAGGTGATTCAGTGGTTTAGACTCAGTGCTTCCAAAGCAGAGGGCTCCAGTTTGATCCCTGGTCAGGGAATTAAGATCCCACATGCCAACTGGCATGGCTAAAAATAAATAAAAATAAATGCCCAACAATTTAAAATATAAATTAAAAAAAAAAAAGAGTTTCTCAGGACTCACAAATGTGGAATGTTGACAACACAGGGGAGCCAGGGAGCCATGGCAGGACCTAGAAAGCACCTCTCCTCCTCACCTCTTGTTCTACTTTCAGCATCCAAACCTTTCTTCCCCACCCTCATAGTACATCCTCTAGGAACTGGTGAACAGCCACCCAGAAGGATGCCTCCCCCCCACACTTATAAATAAATAAGTTCAAGGAGTGGGCGAGAAGTCTCTTCTTCAAACAGACCCTCTGGAAATAGAAGAACACACAGTAGCCCCTTGCCCTGCCCTCTTCCATCCTGCCTCGTGATCAGAAAAATGACCCACCTTCATCCCGAACAGGAGAACCCACCGGAGCCGATTCATTAGTGAGGATGGACCTGAGGGTGACTGTTGTGTTCAGTTCTTACTTGGAAAATGGGGCTTTTCTGATATTAATCTGCTCAGCTGAGACTTCTGAAAACACTGGAAAGCAAAGCTTTCCAGTGCTATTTAGACGACTGTGCCATGGCTTGACTCAGAACAGCAAAGCTGAGAGCTATAGCTCTAGACACAGAGCCCGTTTTTGGAAGCCCCTCACCAAGCAACTGCAAAAAGTACCAGGCACACCCTAATGACCTCACTGACCCTCACAGTGAAAAAACAAGTCTTAAAGTGAGGCCAGATGCAATTTTATATCCGCACTGTCGCTGTCCACTATTTCCAGCAAAGAGGAGAAGCGAGTTCCCGCCGGGACCCTGCAACCTGAGCGCTGGAGGCACGGTGTGGAGATGAAGCTCTTGACTGTGTTTAAAAAGAAAAGCCAGCAGAGGAACATTTAAAAAGCTGCAGAAACTCACAGAAGACTTGGTTTAGTAAACCCTGGATAGGGCCAGTGGGACCGGAGCTCAAGCTACTGAATAAATACACCAAATACACAAAATACACCAAGCCAAACAGGCCAGCTGATGGAAATTAGAAAGTGAGGAACTTCCCAGAAATCCATAAAGCAGCTGAGACTGGAAATGTGCCTCAAAATATTTAAAAGTGTATATATTTTTCCTAAAAATCTTTACTATGTTACCCTCAAATAAAAGCTCTTATTTACATCTTACTTTCTAAAGATGCCAAGCACTACTTTTTTGACCAAAATGAATTGTTAATTACAATTCAGCTAGCAAAAAAAAAAAAAAAAAGTCATGGATCAGAAAACTCCTGAAAAGGGCCAGACAGTAAATATTTTAGGCGTTGTGGGCCATACAGCCTCCATTTCCGCATATCAATTCTATTCTACAGCAAAGAAGCAGCTGTAGATGTATGTAAACAAATGGCAAGGCTGTGTTCCAATAAAACTTTGTTTATAAAAACAGATAACAGACTGAATTTGGCCTGTGGACCATTCTTTGTGGACCCTGATTTCCACAAATAAAATAATTCAGACCTGGCAAAGTAAGAGAAAACAGGTACAGTACTGTGTATATTTAAATTTTCATAATATGCAGATCTGTCAAAATATCATCACCCCTTATTACAAAACACATTTTTTATAGCTTCCAACCTTGCAGAGCTTTTAAGTCTCTTTATTTTGGGTCCACAGTGGCCACTTTCTCTGAGTTCCACTTTTTTTTTCTTTACAATATTGTATTGGTTTTGCCATACATTGACATGAATCTGCCATGGGTATACATGTGTTCCCCTTCCAGAACCCCCCTCCCACCTCCCTTCCGATTCCATCCCTCTGGGTCATCCCGGTGCACCCTGTACAATGCATCGAACCTGGGCTGGCGATTGATTTCACACATGATAATTTACATGTTTCAATGCCGTTCTCCCATATCATCCCACCCTCGCCCTCTCCCACAGAGTCCAAAAAACTGTTCTATACATCTGCATCTCTTTTGCTGTCTTGCATACAGGGTTATTGTTACCTTCTTTCTAAATTCCATATATATGTGTTAGTATACTGTATTGTTGTTTTTCCTTCTGGCTTACTTCACTCTGTATAATAGGCTCCAGTTTCATCCACCTCACTAGAACTGATTCAAATGAATTCTTTTTAATGGCTGAGTAGTATTCCATTGTGTATATGTACCACAGCTTCCTTATCCATTTGTCTGTTGATGGACATCTAGGTTGCTTCCATGTCCTGGCTATTGTAAACACTGTGGCGATGAACACTGGGGTACATGTGACTCTTCAAATTCTGGTTTCCTCGGTGTGTTTGCCCAGCAGTGGGATTGCTGAGTCATATGGCAGTTCTATTTCCAGTTTTTTAAGGAATCTCCACACTGTTCTCCACAGTGGCTGTACTAGTTTGCACTCCCATCAACAGTGTAAAAAAAGGGTTCCCTTTTCTCCACATCCTCTCCAGCATTTTACTTTTTGAGAATAACAAAATCTTGGTGAGCAATTCACCAGCCTCAATGAGAAGCTAAGTGAAGGCTGGATGGATGGTAAGAGATTCTGTTACAAATACAAATGGTAGAATCAAGAATGTTCATGTTTCCCTTACTTCAAATGTCTCACTGGAAGGATTTTTGTTTCCATTCCCCAAACTTCAGGGTCTGTGAATTTAAGTGCTAGGGGATATGCTTCCACCAAGACAGTCAAAGTGCCATTAAACTCTCAGCTCTATCTGCCACCCAGGAATTTTGTAGTCCCCAAGCCAAGAGGCCAGCAGGGAAGGAAAGGAGTGCGCATCCCATCATGGGTGATAGACACTGATCATCAGAAGGAGACAGAATTGCTGTTGCACAACAATGGCAGATATTTGATCACCCACATGATCCATCATGGGCTTTCCTGGTGGCTCAGTGGTAAAGAATTCACTTGCTGAATGCAGGAGACGTGGGTTTGATCCTTGGTCCAGAAAGATCCCCTGGAGGAGGGCATGGCAACCTACTTCAGTTAAAAAATCCCTTGGACAGAGAAGCCTGGCATACTATAGTCTATGGGGTCACAAAGAGACATGACTTTGCAACTGAACTACAAAAACAACCAATGCTTTAGATAACAAACCTCCACTATTCCCTGCGGAAGGAAATGGCAACCCACTCCAATATTCTTGCCTGGAGATTTCCGTGGACAGAGGAGGCTGGTGGGCTACAGTCCACGGAGTTACAAAAGTGTCAGATTTGACTTAGCGACTAACAACAACAACTAAACAATAAGATCTTTCGCAGTGTATCAATATTCACTTGTCCAGTGTTGATAGTGAATAGACAGTAAAGTACAGCAAGCATGGCCTGAGATAAGAACAGTGGCCAGGGGTTCAGACTGCTCAGAGACAAAGGACTGTGTCACGCACCAGGTAAGCCACCTGGACCAGAAGAGGTCCCAGCCAAGGGTGAGGGGAAATGTGTAGGAGAAAAGGAGATGGAGAGTACCATTGTGATTGGCAACTAGCTGTAGAAGCAGAGACCAGGTTCTTCTGACTATTCTCCCCCTTCTAAGTTTTCCCAGGAAAAGAGACTTACCAGAATCATTAGGAGCTGTTATCACATGGAGCAGACTTATTATACAAAGCAAGTGCATATAAATAGCACAAGGAGTAGGCTTTGGTGGACACTGTGATGTACCAACCAGTTCCCCACTACAGAACCAGTGGCCACTCTGCCAGCTACCAAAGTACTGAGAGCTGATGGCTCATAGTTGAGACCCGCCTGTAGAGTTGCTGTCAGCTCAAGGTAGCGGTCTTACCCAAGATCACATGTCCTCTCTGGGGCAGTCCACATCCAATGGCTGGTTGATGCAGGGTTTCATAAGTCTGCCACACTGGCTCAGTTAAGGACATCTGTGGATGCCATGCCAACTCCAGAGTTCTCTCCATGGGACAACCAGAAGCCTTTATTACAATATCACTGCAGCTCAACTTCTCCCCTTGCCTGGTCCTGTCCCTGTTCATCCCCAGTGGACTGTTCCTGGGAGCACTGACCACTAAACTTCTCACACAAACATTTCCACTTCGAGTCCTCTTCCCAGAGAACCCACCATAACTCAGAAAGTACATGTGAGGATTCATTGGGCACTCTGCTTTTACATGAAATGAAGAGGTAATAACAATTCTTACCTCATAGCATTGCTGAAACACGTCAGTGAGCTAAACTGGTGAAAAGTAGTGAAAGTGTTAGTCACTCAGTCATGTCTGACTCTTTGCAATCCCATGGACTGTAGCCTACCAGGATCCTCTGTCCATGGTATTCTCCAGGAAAGAGTACTGGAATGGGCTGCCATTCCCTTCTCTAGGTGATCTTCCTGATCCAAGGATAGAACTCAGGTCTCCTGAATTGCAGGAGGATTTTTTACTGTCTGAGCCACCAGGGAAGCCAAACTAGTTGAAAGAGCTATGCAAGCTGTAAAGTGCAAAAAAAATTTAACATAGTTTTTGGATAGTTATCAGTACACAGTACTGTGATTACTTTTCTGTCTCAGGATGTATTGGGTTGACCCTAAAGTTCATCTGGGTTTCTGTAAGCTATTACAGGAAAACCCAGATGAACTTTTGGGCCAACCCAGTATTCATCAAAGAGAAGTTAGCAGTCTTGCCATGCTTTTCTGCAACAAATGAATGTTTTAAATCATAGTAGTGAATATGCTATGGCCTAATGTTCTGAACTTGGTCTCTGGAACTAGACAGACCTTTATCTCTTTTACTGTATCTGATTGAATTGAAGACATGAGTGATTGTAGGCTATGACATAATACTTTTTATCTGTTAAACATTTTATCTAAGAATTAATGAAAGAGCCAACTTAAATTTCATGAGCCATGGATTTTTATCATTAGTCTCCTCTGTGTGCATATGTTAAAAGGAAAATATATGTGAACGAAATCAGTTGAGGTATTTTTGAAATTTGTTCCCACATAGGATATGACTCTTCAGAGTTATTTTAGACTCAGAGTCAGAGTTGTCCACGCTTTTTCACACCATATTGTCCAGTATCCACTAGTCCATCAAGAGCATACACAGTGCAGTGTGTCATAAGAAAATTTACCAAGGACCAACTAAAGCCAAGGGTACTGGCTTTACAGTGCTACAGAGCTGCCCTACTTTTAACTCCAACTTTGGGAAAGACACTTAGCAAATCTAATGCACTTCCTCTCTCACTGTCCCCACAACCATTCAGTCTGTGAAAGCTAAAATCCCACACTGCCTGCTGATTCTGGGCTATTCTTCCAAATATTTGGCACACATTCTGCAAGTTTTCATCCTGGCATTCTTGATGTTGACGACCAAGCAGACAATGACATCTATCAAGACTGCTGGCTGGCTACAGTGACTTTAAGACTCTATCAGTCTTAAGATGTGGCAGAATATCATAAAAAATAAAACGTGGGAAAAAAAGTTGTTTCAGAATCAACGTGATGGAGTAATCCCCTCTAAGGCTGTTTCCTTATATAATAGTAGATATAATATATACTATAATATATATAAATATATATATATATAATATAATGGTACTTGTCTCATCTTGTTGTCATAAAAATATTTCAGATAGTTCAGAGGGAGTGATCTGGTACACAGTGAATAGTTAATAACATATGCTATTACTATTATTATGATTATTAACTAACCTCAGCTAAAAGATGCTTTTTCATTTGTATTATGTATTCCTAAACTCGGGATTAGCAGCTGAAAAATGTTACCCAGTGACTGATTTTATCTTACCAACCTAAACAGGAAGAATATTTATTAGTTCTTGAAATCCCCTTTCTCTAATTTGGTTTTCTAGTGTATCCCTAGTATAGGTCTCCTCTCCTACTAGGCTTAAAGTTCGTGAAAGAGAATGAGTCTAGAAGATCAATATTTTTTTAAAAAAGCACATATATATGTGTTAGTATACTGTATTGTTGTTTCTCCTTCTGGCTTACTTTACTCTGTATAATAGGCTTCAGTTTTGTCCACTTCAGTAGAACTGACCCAAATGCATTCTTTTTAATGGCTGAGTAATATCCCATTGTGTATATGCACCAGGGTGCTCGGGGCTGGTGCACCAGGATGACCCAGAGGGATGGAATCGGGAGGGAGGTGGGAAGGGGGTTCTGGAAGGGGAACACACGTATACCCATGGCGGATTCATGTCAATGCATGGCAAAACCAACACGATAATGTGAAGGGGAAAAAACCAAACAAGCACACAGAGCACGGAGTGCCCATCAGAGCTCTCTCATTAGCGAGTATTAATTAACCCATGAGACTGTACTTTCGAGACTTTCACTAGCACTGTTACTAGAGCATTTTTAAGATTTATTATTATTATTATTTTTGGCTGTGGTGGGTCTTTGTTGCTGCACGTGGGCTTTCTCTAGTTGCAGCAAGTGGGGCTACTCTTCACTGGGATAAGGGATCTCACTGCAGTGGCTTCTCTTGTTGTGGAGCACAGGCTCTGGGTTGGGGGCTCAGTAGCTGTGGCACACGGGCTTCGCTGCTCCAAGGCCTGTGGGATCTTCCCAGAGCAGGGATAAAACCTGGGTCCCTTGCATTGCAAGGCAGACTCCTAACCCTGGACCACTGGGGAAGCCCCAGAATATTAACCGAGTGAAATTCAAAATAAGAAAATACCTTAGCTTTTCTGATCTCTGAATTTAAATTTCTGTATAAAATAATTGTTTCACATAAAAGTTTTATACCAAAGACAGGTCCTCAAGCAACATTCAAATCAACATATTACATGGTCCAGTTATTCCTTTAAAAAACAGAGTTACCAAGTACGTATGATTCCAAGGAAGAGGGGGGAAAAAACATGTTTGCAACTGCTGTTTCAACTCTCTGGCTACCTCTGTGACCACTGATATTTACGGAATCCAGAGAATGGAGGGTTTTATTCTCTTTGATTATCATATTGTTTAGGATATGATGCTAAGTCTTGGCTTCCTAGACTCTTCCTATCCTTCCTTTAAGAACTGCAAACATTCCAGCAACCATTTTCAAACACCTTAATTTTGCCAATAATCAAGTACTCAGACTGGAAAAGACAAACTCTGAGAAACATGCTTCAAAGTAAGGACATGTCATTTTTCCCAGACCTAGAACAAAGTATATACGAATCCAAATTTCATGTTTCACAAACAGGGCTTTGTAACTGACTGTACACTAAACACTGAATGGAATATCAGATTCATTTGCCATATATAGGATTTCATCTGTTGTCAATCACTTGTAGTTTTACATTACATTTATACATATGCTGAGATTACAAAATGATGACAGATTTCATGAAACATGCACAAAAATAGGAACTTATGTGCAAGAGTGTGAATGTATATAAAGTAGTTTATATACAAACCCTATGTTTGCTTATTACCAAAAATGGCATGGAAAATGTAGTCAGAGTTGCCTTCCTCTCCCTAATCCAGTCACTTATATGTAGTGGTAGAAAAAAACATCATCCAATTCCTGAGCTACCCAAAAACCATCTCTTCCCATTTCTGCCTCACAGTGCTTGTGAAATAAGCATCCGTTCTACTTCTGTGTGGCTTCCTAGGTAAAGAACCCACCTGCGATGCAGGAGACACAGGACAGGCATGTTTGATCCCTGGGTCAGGAAGATCCCCTGGAGTAGGAAATGGCAACCCATTCCAGTATTCTTGCCTGGGAAATCCCCTGAGCAGAGGCGACTGAAGGGCTACAATCCATGGAGTTGCAGAAGAGTCTGACACGATTGACCATACATACAAGCTCTATTTCTACATTCAATTAGGAAGGCAGAAAGCCAGAGGTTGGAATATGTTGGAAATTGTTAGGTTAATACTTGATATTTCCAAACTGGTAATGTTAGAGACTCAGTGGATACCCCAATCAATGCCCAATTGGTACTGGAAATAGCCTCCTAAGTCAGTAAGACTGATCTCACCATTCCCTACATGCAAGAATGGCTTTGCCTGGACACCTTCCTTACACATGCCATGTAGGGGGCTGACTGTTTGAGCAGAATCTAGCTCAAAGAACCAGTTCTGCAAACAGCCCACTCAAGGAGCAGGCATCAGCAGTGATCAATTGCACGACATTGATCTGAAGGCTGGTCTTTAAATAGACAGAAAAGGAAAAGAAACTTGAATTACCAGCTAGCCTGAAAGAAAAAGATAAAACTCTGCAAATGATGACATTACTCATAGAAAAGCTCGTCAGCCAGGAGGGTGACCCCACAGGGATCCAATCCCAAAATGCAGGTGAGAACACAGCCCTGGTCTGAGAGGGATAAGGGTCACCCTAAGGGCAGATGCCGCCATAGAAGCCGGATGGGGATTAGCCTGCTAGATGGAAATGGGAAAAACTCAAACAGAATTTTGCTGGCATTTGAAATTAAATAGAGCCCATTTCTCTCACCGACCCTGACTTAATACTGGTCTGATCTATTCATTTAGACTCAGGAGAGAAAACTTGGATTTGAGTAAGGTTACCAAGAGAAAGAACTATGGGAAAAAGGAGCTGTTGTATCATGATTCTCTAAAAAATGAAAGAAAAGGATAATAGAAGAATTTAAACCACTTTGTCACATTTCTTAAGCCATAATAGGTATCAAGCTGTTCCCATGAGTCGTTATGTTAAAGCATCTTACTTATGTAATAACAAAAAGTGTGAAAGTGTAAGTCACTCAGTTGTGTCCGACTCTTTGTGACCCCTATGTAGGCTTCCAGGCTGCTCTGTCCATGGAATTCTCCAGGCCAGAATGCTGGAGTGGGTAGCCATTCCCTTGTTCAGGGGATCTTCCCAACCCAGGGATGGAACCCTGGTCTCCTGCACTGCAGGAGGATTCTTCACTGTCTGAGCCACCAGGGAAGACTACATAATGTCAAATGAAATCCCCATTTCAGGTGCTTCATTTTAAGACAAGCCTTACTTTTTGCCCTGTCAAACTTATAAAGGAACACCTTCACCACCCTAGTTATCCTCAAAGGGAAGCTTTATCCACATTCCAGTTTGCGCTTTCCCACCCTTCTCGTCTTCATGAAGAGCAAATGATAGGGTATTCTTTCTCTCCATTTCTCTGCCAAATAGAACATCCTATTATTGCTTTGTTCAATTCATTGCATTGTTCCTGGCATCAGTGTGGTGGGTTGTGATCTGTAGGAAGTGACCATTCAGATCCCAGGACAAGACAAAGGGTCACAATTCCTGGTGCCTGCATCACCCTGATGGTCCTTGCTTTGAACATCCTGTATCTGAACAAGGGTTGGAAATGGATTGGAAAGAAATGTGGCAGGAAGCTCCACCATGGTCATTCTGGGGAGACAGAAAAGTCCCCCAAGCAGGTTAAGGGAGAAGCTTCACAAGTTTAAGGCTCCAGGCAAAGCATCCAGATGCTGCAAATAAACAAAAAGACAGTGAGGACCCTGATCTGCCCTGGAGAGCTTGTAAGGGCATCTGAGGGTCACTGGGGGAAAATATATGGAAAAACAAAATAGCCAAAGAACACCCCTCAGAAAACATAAGTACTTTTTCCAAAGAAGAGGACTAAATAAGTCCTAAGGGCTTGAGGACTGGGCAAAAACAACCAGAAGTGAAAGAGAGAGGCTGGCCACGATACAACTGGGGAGAGGCAGGTGGTAACAAATGGAGAGAGGGTCCCTGCTCTGTCAACAAGGATGACCTCTACTCAGCCCCACCAACAGTGTTAGGGAATCTTCTGTTTGTTTTCTTTTTTCAGCTAATTAAGTTATAAGTGTGTGTGTGTGTGTGTGCATGTATGTGTGTGTGTGTGTGTGGACAATGAACCCAGATGATATTCAATAACTGCACAAGCCAAACAAAATGATGTGTGTGCCCTGATCCAACCCACCAGTCTCCAGTTTGTAATCTTAAGAGTTTCATTCTTTGCAACTACCTAAAAATAAAACATATGCACACAAAAGACAGATAAAAGAAGGAAAGAACAAAGATCCACAAACAACTGGTATTATAGTTAAGTATGTCACCTGTTTCCCCAGGCCAGAGAGTCTTGGACATATTCATCAATGAGAGGCTTGTTAGCTGCCATATCAGATAAGGCTTGGAATTTCAGTGACTTAATACAATGAAATGACATAAAATAAAAACCACACAATTATTTCTTGCTCACTCATAGCTCACTCTGGTGTTCTGGGGAGAGACAAGAGAGGTAATTGGGGTGGGGTAGATGCAGGGTGCTCTCCATCAGACTACTTCATCGCATATGTCTGCTGTCTTCAGCAGGTGTTTCCCTAGTTTCCTCTGGGGAGAGAGGCTGTGAAACTCTCCATTCATCCAGCCACAAAGGGGAGGGGGACAGTCCATGAAGGGAGGTTTTCATAGGCCACTCAGCGAAGTGGCACACATCACTTCCACCTACATTCCATTGGCCGGAACTCAATGTTATGGTCACATCTAACTGCAAGGAAGACTGAAAATTATTGGCTCTGTCTTTAAAAAAGGGGGAGAGCAGCGGTAGGGAAACTGACTAGAAAAAAACATACCTGACACTGCATGCTCGTGTTCAGTCACTTGAGTCATGTCCGACTCTTTGCAACCCCGTGGACTGCTGCCCACCAGGCTCCTCTGTCCATGGGATTATCCAGGCAAGAACGCTGGAGTGGGTTCCCAAGCCCCACTCCAGGGTCTTCCTGACTGAGGGATCAAACCCTGTGCCTAACTGAATTTCCTGCATTGCAGGCAGATTCTTTGGCACTGAGCAACCAAGGAAGTCCTGTTACTTTGAAGACAGCAAACAAATTTCTCTCTCTCATTTCTACTTGTTGCTGTGAGCCTTCACTCGCAGTTTTACCCATTTATTTCTGAGAGCTCCCCAAACACATCTTGCCTTTCCTTGGGGAGTTGTCCTTTGAACTATTGCTTTTTTGATCCAGATTCCTTTATTCTACTTTCAAGCCTCCCAAAAGAACCGCCAAAGGGTACCTTCCCACTGGGAATGCCAAGGGCTTTCCTCCCATACTCCCATGAGTGCTGAAGTCTCTGGTTTCTGCCCACAACTTACAGTGTTTGGATTTTGTTCTTTTTAACTTGTAACCCCTCTCCCATTCCCAATGACTCAGATATGGTCCAGAGATAAATCTGTTGGTTTGCAAACTGGCCCTCATATAAAGAGAGCAGGGAGAGACCAAAAAAAAAAAAAAAAGAGGCAGAGCAATTCAGATTGATAGGTGACAGGTTTAATAAACAAGGGAACTTATATACAAGGCTTAGCTTGAGCAGCTGCAGGACACTAAGTAGATCACAGCAACCATCTACTGAAATCTTAAAAGTTTATACGGAGACCTTAACTGGGTTCAGTTATGTCAAATGGTCTCCCAGTTGCAAGTGCCAATGCAGGAGACACGGGAGATGTGGGTTCAGCCCCTGAGTTAGGAAGATCTCCTGGAGCAGGGCCTGGCAACCCACTTCAGTATTGTTGCCTGGAGAATCCCCATGGATAGAAGAGCCTGGCGGCTACAGTCCACAGGGTCACAGAGTCAGATGCGACTGCCTGACTGAGCACGCAGCACAACGCATAGGTCAACGAGCAGTCACATCCTGTCAATGACCTTCTCTAACTAAATCTAAATTTCAGGTTCTTTATTCAAAATGTCCTCATCCTTCTAATCTATCAGTTATTGAACCAAGCTTCCCATAACTGATTCTATTTCCCTAAAGTTCAGTCTCTTCCGAAGAAGCACCTTCATTCCTTACATAAAATGATTTTCCTACAAAACCCAAACTGTCAGTCCTTAGGAAGGCTCATACATGTTTACATCGATCAGTAGATGCAACTTTGAATCAAAATATACTTTTATATTTAAACAAAAAGTGTCTGAACAATATCAGGGAAATTAAAATACAAAAACTGTTTCTAAAGGTTCTTGGACACATTTTTTAATTCAGCAAAACGATTTTTTAAACTAATTAGTTTGGTCTACTTTCATATGTCTAAGATCTCCAAAGAGCATACACTTTATAGGCAGTATTTACCATTTAAAATATGATTGGATGATGAACAGCAATCTCACTACTGGGCATACACCCAGAGAAAAACATAATTCAAAAAGACACATGCACCCCAATGTTCACAGAAGCAATATTTGCAGTAGCCAGACCACAGAAGCAACCTAAATGCCCTAAAACAGAGGACTGGATAAAGAAAACGTGGTAAATAATCACAATGGAATATTACTGAGCCATAAAAAGGAATGAAATTGGATCATCTGTAGAGATGTGGATGGATCTAGAGACTCATACAGAGTGAAGTGAGTCAGAAAGAGAAAAACCAACATTGTATGTTAACACATATATGTGGAGTCTAGAAAAATGTACAGATGCTCTTATTTGCAAAGCAGAAATAGCAACACAGATGTAGAGAGCAATGTATGGACATTGGGGGGACGGGTATGAATTGGGATGTTGGGATTGACATATGTATACTCCTGATACTATGTATAAAATAGATAACTAATGGGCTTCCCTTGTGGCTCAGCTGGTAAAGAAATAACCTGCAATGTGGGAGACCTGGGTTCAATCCCTGGACTGGGAAGATCCCCCTGGAGAAGGGAAAAGCTAGCCACTCCAGTATTCTGGCCTGGAGAATTCCATGGACAGTCCATGGGGTCACAAGGAGTCGGACGTGACTGAGCGACTTTCACTTTCACTTTCAATGAGAACCTACTGTATAGCTCAGGGAACCCTACTCAGTGCTCTGTGGTGACCTAAATAGGACAGAAATCCAAAAAATGGTTGGGGGTGGGGAGCAATATACCTATACATGTAGGTGATTCACTTTGCTGTACAAAGAAACTCACTCAACATTGTAAAGCAACTATACTCCAATAAAAATTAATTTTCAAAAGAAAGTTAAAAATAAAAGGAAAAGATAAAAAATAAATTACTGGTTGATCTAAGGAACCAGCCAGAACCACACTCCACCTAGAGTACATATATTAGAAACAGTAAAACTCTAATTTAAGATGAGGAAGCTATAACAAGATATGCTCACTGAAATTTGATTCATGATAGGAGAGGCCTATTCAGTGTTCTTTAGAAAGTAAGTGTAAAAATGCACCCATATAAACAGGAAGGAATCTCAGCAACCGTGCTTCCTACCTTACACTAGTCACCACAGTTTGTCAGGTGACAAGTCTAAGGTTTCCGGAGATGACATAATTTATCCCAGATCACACAGTTAGCAAGTGAAAGAACTTGTTCAGGACCCAAGTCTTCTGCTGACACATCCAATCCCTCCCCTGACAGTAAAGCTACAACTCTGAGCATTTATCACCTGGCCTTCTTTGCTCCCTCTCCCGATAATCAACTCTTTACTCCTTCAGCTCATTTATTTTACTTCAGTAAGATTAATTCTATTCACTTTCTCCTTCTTGTGGCTATTCCACCAGGTGCTCAGCTGCCCAATCACGTCTAACTCTTTGAGATTCCATGGACTATAGCCCCCCAGGCTCCTCTGTCCATGGGGATTCTCCAGGTAGTAATACTGGAGTGAGTTGCCATTTCCTTCTCCTGATCCAGGAATTGAACCTGCATCTCTTGAATCTCATGCATTGGCAGGCTGATTCTTTATCTTTCCGCCACCTACAAAGCCCACTCATGTTTATGATTCCACTAGGTATTTCTCAAAATTCAGACATGAAAAGCCAGCCTTTACTTCCACATATGTTTTGTGTCTCACAGCTGTCTTCTAATTAACTCAGTCTTCAGCTAAGTGACTCAAAGAAGTAGAAACTGATGCTTTCCCATCACTTTCTTTTAGTTTTGTAAATATTTATTACCCACTTAATGGAGGCCATCTGTTGCACAAGTGTTAAATTGAATATATTTATCAACTCCAAGTATGCCCTTGTGGTTTCAACATATTCTTGCCCACGTAATGCCTTTACCATTCTCAGGATCTAAGTGCTGAGAAAGACAGGTAAGAAGTAGGGCTTTAATTTAAAAATGTGTCCCAGACATAGAGTGGACATTGGCATTCAAGGCAAGATTCAAGACTTGATAACTTACCACGATACAATTATCTAAATTTTGACTTTTAAAGATAAAATCTATTGTGATCTGTCTTGCCTGACTCTTTGCAACCCCATGAACTGTAGCCTACCAGGCTCCCTCTGAATTCTCCAGGGCAGAATACTGGAGTGCCATTCCTTTCTCCAGGGGATCTTCCCAACCCAGGGATTGAACCCCATTCTCCTGCATCACAGGCAAATTCTTTACCATCTGAGCTACCAGGGTGTTTTGGAATCTCTTCATTCCCAGTCTCTCTCAGCCATGTTTCACAGTTCCCTCAGAATATGAGGGGTCCTTTGTGCCCAAAACCAAGGCATCCTGACTGTTCAGGTTTCCCCTCCTGGGCTGTATGGGACAGACAGGTGAAACCTCAGGGCCTCCCCAGCAGAGGTCGGCTCAGCTCTTCTGGGCTCCCTCGCACCGACTGCATCAACCAGAGGCAGGGTTTTCTCTATAGCTGGAGACTTTAGTGTTGGAGGCTTTAGGCAGTTCATCCCGTGCCGTTAGCAGTGCCCTGTTGCCTCCCATTCTGTCCACACAGAGTGACAGCACTTGTTTTCCAGCTGATAGGAGGGGAGGTACAGAAGATGCTGTGGGAGGCGGGAGGCTGCCCAGACCCCGTCAACCCCTCAGAACCGAGGCACTCCTGGGATTCCCCAGGTTCTGGAGCGTTGCCCCGTAACTGCGTCCTTCAGGAACTGCGCGCAGCCCAACCTCTCCCTGCAGCCTGATTACTGGATGATTCTGCCATGTGTGGGGCGCAAGAGCCAGGCGCCCCTACCTCCCTCTGGGACAATTCAGGAGGGCTCTCCCAGCTCCCGAGTTCCCCATGGATCAGACAGTCTTCAAGGCAACGTCTTTACTGCCCAGTGCCTCTTTCTATCCGGTCCCGCTTCCATTACCCACTCACAGGGGTTGTTTCGGAGAGCACTGCCCACTAATCCTCCACCAAGCAAATCTCAGAGTCTGTTTCCAGGGAACTTGACCTAAGACCAAAGAGTGACATGACTGAGGATTCACCATGAACGTAACAACATCTCGATGATTTCTTGATTCTCTCCTATTTGGTTCAATAGATGTATAAATGATAAATAAATGTGTGCATGTATGTGTGTCTGAGTGGGTGCTCAACTGATTGCTTCTTACAGTCAGGCACTATTCTAAATGCTTCTTTTATGCTAGCTCACTTAATATGCAAAACCATGCTATGAACGTGGTGCTATTATTTTCCATTTCCAAATCTGGAAACTGAGTTAACTGCCCATATCATACAGCACTAATTGACAAAGTCAAGCCCGAGCACAGAGACTCACACAATCATGTTAGAACATGGAAGGTCAAACTAAGAGCTATGAGAGTATATTGCTTTCTCTGGGGCAGTATCACAGCTTCTGGGTGATTAAAAGTTCTGAACATATTTTTATTTCTGCTTTGTCCTCTACATTCCCCAAGGGGTCCTGGTGTGGAAAGGCTGCTTGCATTAGTGTAAAATTACTCATTTTGCTTCCAAAGCGAGTTACACTCATTCTATTCTCCTTGGAGAACAGTTGGTTTACGGTTGCTGTGCTGTGCCATTGCTACTGGGACATGAGAAAAAGACTCTGGGGGCTTCTAGGAAAATGTTCATTGGTTAGAAAAAGACACAGATGAAGAGAAAACCTCTTTTCTGTCTGGACGGTAGTTTTCTAATGCGGCTCATGGAACAGCAGCAGCCATCAGTGGTGATTTCCCTGGCGGCTCAGACGGTAAAGCGTCTGCCTACAATGTGGGAGATCCAGGTTCCATCCCTGGGTTGGAAAGATCTCCTGGAGAAGGAAGTGGCAACCCCCTCCAATATTCTTGCCTATAAAATCCCATGGGTGGTGGAACATGGTAGGCTACAGTCCTTGGGGTCACAAAGAGTTGGACACGACTGAGCGACTTCACTTTCTTTCTGTGATGACAAGGGATGACAGCTTCTCTAGGACAAAGCCAACAGGCCAAAGAGAGTATGGAGGCAAGATGGAAAGAATGTGGGTCCCTGGCATTTTGTTTAGATTTTCAGGCTTCCCAAGTGGTTTAGATGGTAAAGAATCTACCTGCAATGCAGAAGATCTGAGTTCGATCCTCGGATCAGGAAGATCCCTGAAGAAGGGCAGGGCAACTTACTCCAGTATTCTTGCCTGGAGAATTCCACAGACAGAGGAGGCTGACAAGCTACTGTCCACGGGGTCACAAAGAGTTGGACACAACTGAGTCGGACATGACTGAGTTGGACATGACTGAGTGATTAACACTTTCACTAAACAACTATAGACTCATCACATCTGCAGGGCTCAACACATGTAAAATAATATAGTTATGGATTGTTTTAGCTACTGAGTCTAGGTTGGGGGCAGGGCAGGTAGGTTAGAAGAAAAATAGGAAATTTAAAGACTAGTCCTTTTTAGAAAAGACAGAGGAACCAGAGATCAAAATGCCAACACCTGTTGGATCATGAAAAAAGTAAAAGAGTTATAAGAGTTCCAGAAAAACATCTATTTCTGCTTTATTGGCTATGCCAAAGCCTTTGACTATGTGGATCACAACAAACTGGAAAATTCTTCAAGAGATGAGAACACCAGACTATCTTACCTGCCTCCTAAGAAATCTGTATGCAGGTCAAGAAGCAACAGTTAGAACCAGACATGGAACAACAGACTGATTTCAAATTGGGAAAGCAGTATGTCAAGGCTATATATCACCCTGCTTATTTAACTTATATGCAGAGTACATCATGCAAAATGCTGGACTGGATGAAGCACAAGCTGGAATCAAGATTGCCAGGAGAAATATCAATAACCTCAGGTATGCAGATGACACCAACCTTATGGCAGAAAGCGAGAAGAACTAAAGAGCCTCTTGTTAAAAGTGAAAGAGGAGAGTGGAAAAAGTTGGCTTAAAACTCAACATTCATAAAACTAAGATCATGGCATCTGGTCCCATCACTTCATGGCAAATCGATGGGGAAAAAATGGAAAAAGTGAGAGACTTTATTTTGAGGGACTCCAAAATCACTGCAGATGGTAACCGCAACCATGAAATTAAAAGACGCTTGCTCCATAGAATAAAAGCTATGACCAACCTATTAAAAAGCAGAGACATTATTTTGCCAAAAAGGTCCATCTAATTAAAGCTATGGTTTCTCTGGTAGTCATGTATGGATGTGAGAGTTGGACTATAAAGAAAGGTGAGTGCCAAAGAATTAATGCTTTTGAACTGTGGTATTGGATTCTTTTTTTTTTTTGTATCTTAGGTTTGTTTTATTTTTTTTTTATTTTTTATTTTTTTTTATTTATTTTTTTTTACTTGTTTTTGCCATAAAATGTCATGATATCACCATGGGTTTACATATGCTTCCCCTCCGGAACCCCCCCTCCCTCCTCCCTCCCCCCAGGGAAATCTCGCTGCACCAGTCCCAAGCATCAATCCTGGGCTGGCGATTGATTAGACACATGACAATTAACATGCTTCAATGCCCTTCTCCCATAACATCCCACCCTTACCCTCATCCACAAAGTCCACGAGTCTATTCTATACATCTGTGGAGAGGATTCTTGAGAGTCCCTTGGACTGCAAGGAGATCCAACCAGTCAATCCTAAAGGAAATTATCCCTGAATATTTATTGGAAGGACTGATGCTGAAGCCGAAACTCCAATACTTTGGCCAGCTGATGTGAAGAACTGGCTTATTGGAAAAGACCCTGATGCTGGGAAAGATTGAAGGTGGGAGAAGAAGGGGACGAAAGAGGATGAGATGGTTGGATGGCATCACTGACTCAATGGACATGAGTTTGAACAAGCTCCAGGAGTTGGTGAAGGACTGGGAAACATGGCATGCTCCAGTCCATGGGGTCACAAAGAGTCACATAACTTTGCTACTGAACTGAACTGAAGGATTAGTCAAATAAATATTAAAAAGATACTGTAACAAATAGATGACAAGAAGTATGTTGCAATTAAAATTAATAGAAAAGTAAGACCAGAAAGAAGGATAAAGGATAAGAGAGAAAGGTCTGAATCTGGCCAGTCGCTAAATTAAATGCACAGGAAGAGAAAGTAATTTATTTCTATGATCCTTCAATTATTTGCATATTTTTCAATACTAGTCCTTCAAGGATTCAGTTTAAATTCTTTGAACATGTTTTGTGTACCAATGGTCTTACATTTATTATTTCAATTGACATTGTTGGCATCATTTTTTAAAAAAGAGATAATAGGCTTAGAGAGGCTATACCTTAATTTTCTTATAACAGAAACTCAACTTGAATCAACTTAAGGATAAAAAAAAGGATTCATTACAATAGATCTCCTTATCTCAAAGTAGGAAATTGTCATGCAAAAAAGCTGTGAATACAAGCCACCAGCAACATACAATGAAATATAAAATAGAGATAATCAAGGAAAGTGGAGAAGTAGCAGAGGACCAATCACCCTAGATTTCAACCTCCTACAGGTTAAGTAGGGTTTAGACCAAAGTCTAAACCAAAGTCCCAATAGTGAAGCCTAGTGCCCCTTGAATGCCCCGCATCTGTAAAGGGCCAGTGGGCAGATAATAGCCACATGACATGGCAATAAAGGAAGATCCCACATCACAGAAATGGCCCCATTACAGAGGGAGAGCCTCAGAGCCCAGTGGCCGGTATGGGCATGCTCTTCTCTGGCTAACCCAGACAAGCTAAGCCAGCTTTTGGCTATGTTACCACAAGGGAAATAAATGTGTTCTCAGAGCATCCAGATTTCTCTCTTGGCAGGAATGCAGGTGGGAACTGGGACTGAACTAAAACCAAGTCTCTCCAGCCATCATCGCTGCTACTATTCTGGACCTAATTTATGACAAATGTGTGCCTTTTACATCTCTATCCACACATTGAAAAACATGGCTCCTACACCTCCTGACTGGTTTGATTTCCTTGCAGTCCAAGGGACTCTCAAGAGTCTTCTCCAGCACCACAGTTCAAAAGCATCAATTCTTCAGCGCTCAGCTTTCTTTCTAGCGCAACTGTCACATCCAGACATGACTACCAGAGAACCCATAGCTTTTACTAGACGGATCTTTGTTAGCAAAGTAATGTCTCTGCTTTTTAATAAGCTGTCTAGATTGATCATAGTTTTTCTTCCAAGGAGCAAGCATCTTTCCACTTCATGGCTGCAGTCACCATCTGCAGTGATTTTAGAGCCCCCCTCCCAAATAAACAATACTTCCATTGTTTCCCCATCTATCTGTGATGAAGTCATGGGACCAGATGCCATGATCTTAATTTTCTGAACGTTGAGCTTTAAGCCAACTTTTTCACTCTCAAGAGGATCTTAGTTCTTGTTAACTTTCTGACATAAAGGTGGAGTTATCTGCGTATCTGAGCTTATTGATATTTCTCCTGGCAATCTTGATTCCAGCTTGTGCTTCTTCCAGTCCAGCATTTCACATGATGTACTCTGCATAGAAGTTAAAAAAGCAGGGTGGCAACATACAGCCTTGATGTACTCCTATTCCGATTTGGAACCAGTCTGTTGTTCCATGTCCAGTTCTAACTGGTGCTTCTTGACCGGAATACAGATTTCTCAGAAGGCAGGTAAGGTGGTCTGGTATTCCTGTCTCTTGAATAATTTTCCAAGTTTGTTGTGATCCACACAGTCAAAGGCTTTGTTGTAGTCAATAAAGAAGAAGTAGATATTTTTCTGGAACTCTCTTGCTTTTTCAATGATCCAACAGATATTGGCAATTTAATCTCTGGTTCCTCTGCCTTTTCTAAATCCAGCTTGAGCATCTAGAAGTTCACAGTTCATGTACTGTTGAAGCCTGGCTTGGAAAATTTTGAGCATCACTTTGCTAGCATGTGAGATGAGTGGAATTGTGCAGTAGTTTGAGCATTCTTTGGCATTGCCTTTCTTTAGGAATGGAAAGAAAACTGATTTTTTACAGTCCTGTAGCCACTGTTGAGTTTTCCAAATTTGCTGGCATTTTGAGTGCAGCATGTTCACAGCATCATCTTTTAAGATTTGAAATGGCTTAACCGGAATTCCATCACCTCCACTAGCTTTGTTCATGGTGATGTTTCCTAAGGTCCACTTGACTTCACATTCCAGGATGTCAGGCTCTAGGTGGGTGATCAAACCATTGTGGTTATCTGGGTCATGATGATCTTTTTTTTTTTTTTTTTGTATAGTTCTGTGTATTCTTACCACCTCTTCTTAATATCTTCTGCTTCTGTTAGGTCCATACAATTTCTGTTCTTTATTGTGCTCATCTTTGCATGAAATGTTCCCTTGCTATTTTATTTATTTATCTACTTTTCTTGAAGAGATCTCTAGTCTTCCCATTCTATTGTTTTCCTCTATTTCTTTGCACTGATCACTGAGGAAGGCTTCTTAATTCTCCTTGCTATTCTTTGGAACTCTGCATTCAAATGGGTATATCTTTCCTTTTCTCCTTTGCCTTTAGCTTCTCTTCATTTCTCAGCTATGTGTAAGGCTCCTCAACCTTTTTGGAGGAGCCAAACATTTTGCCTTTTTGTATTTCTTTTTTTGGGTATGGTCTTTGTCACTGCCTCCTGTACAATGTCACAAACCTGCATCCATAGTTCTTCCGGCACTCTATCAGATCTAATCCCTTAAATCTATTTCTCACTTTCCCAGTTTAATCATAAGGGATTTGATTCAGGTCATACTTGAATTCTAACTAAATTCTCTAGTGGTTTTCCCTACTTTCTTCAATTTAAGCCTGAATTTGGCAATAAGGAGTTCATGATCTTAGCCACAGTCAGCTCCTGGTCTTGTTTTTGCTGACTGTATAGCGCTTCTCCATCTTTGGCTGCAAAGAATATAATCAATCTGATTTCGGTATTGACCATCTGGTGATGTCCATGTGTAGAGACTTCTCTTATGTTGTTGGAATAGGGTGTTTGCTATGGCCAGTGTGTTCTGTCGGCAAAACTCTGTTAGCCTTTGCCCTACTTCATTCTGTACTCCAAGGCCAAATTTGCCTGATACTCCAGGTATCTCTTGACCTCCTACTTTTGCATTCCAGTCCCCTATGATGAAAAGGACATCTTTTGGGGGTGTTAGTTGTAGAAGGTCTTGTAGGTCTTCATAAACCATTCAGCTTCAGCTTCTTCAGCATTACTGGTTGGGGCATAGACCTGGATTACTGTGATACTGAATGGCTTGCCTTGGAAATGAACAGAGATCAGTCTGTCGTTTTTGAGACTGCATCGAAGAACTGTATTTCAGACTCTTTTGTTGACTATGAGGGCTACTCCTTTTCTTCTAAGGAATTCGTGCCCACAGTTGGAGATACAATGGTCATCTGAGTTAAATTCACCCATTCCAATCCATTTTAGTTCACTGATTTCTAAAATGTCAATATCCAGTCTTGCCATCTCTCTGACCACTTCCAATTTGCCTTGATTCATGGACCTGACATTCCAGGTTCCGATGCAATATTTCTCTTTACACCATTGGACTCACTTCCACCACCAATCACATCCACAGCTTGGTGTTGTTTTTGCTTTGGCTCTGTCTCTTCATTTTTTCTGGAATTATTTCTCCACTGATCTCTAGTATCATATTGGGCACCTACCAACCTGGGGAGTTCATCTTTCAGTGTCATATCTTTTTGCCCTTACATACCATTCATGGGGTTCTCAAGGCAAGAATACTGAAGTGGTTTGCCATTACCTTCTCCAGTGGACAGAATTTTGTCAGAACTCTCCACCATGACCCGTCCGTCTTGGGTGGCCCTACACAGCATGGCTCATAGTTTCATTTGAGTGAGACAAGGCTGTGGTCCATGTGATCAGTTTGATTAATTTTCTGTGATTGTGGTTTTCATTCTGTCTGCCTTCTGATAAGGATAAGAGGCTTATGGAAGCTTCCTGATGGGAGAGACTGACTATGGGGGAAACTGGGTCTTGTTCTGATTGGCGGGGCCATGCTCAGTAAATCTTTAGTCCAATTTTCTGTCGATGGATGGGGCTGTGTTCCCTCTCTGTTGTTTGACCTGAGACCAAACTATGGTGGAGGTAATGAAGATAATGGCGACCTCTTCAAAAAGTCCTATGCATGCATTGCTGCACTCAATACCTCTGACCCCACAGCAGGCCACTGTCAACCCATGCCTCTGCTGGATACTCCTGGACACTCACAGGCAAGTTGGGGTCAGCCTCTTATGGGTTCACTGCTCCTTTCTCCTGGGTCCTGTTGTGCACAAAGTATTTTTGTGTGTCCTGCAGGAGCCTGTTTCCCCTGCCCTGTGAAAGTTCTGGCAGCTCCATGGTGGGGTTAATGGTGACCTTCTCTAAGAGAGTTTATGCCACACCCAGGTCTGCTGCACCCAGAGCCCCTGCCCCTGTGGTAGGCCATTGCTGACCCGTACCTCTGCAGGAGACACTCAAACACTCAAAGGCAGTATGCTGCTGCTGCTGCTGCTAAGTCACTTCAGTCATGTCCGACTCTTAGCGACCCCATGGACTGCAGCCCACCAGGCTCCTCCATCCATGGGATTTTCCAGGCAAGAGTACTGGAGTGGGTTGCCATTGCCTTCTCCCAAAGGCAGTATATCCTTCAGTATATCCTTATCTATTCTATTCTATAGCTTCCACAGGGAGACTACAGAGAGTATGATGAAAGTATCTCTTAGAGTCTCTCAGTGAAGGTGAATGCTGACACTAACTTGACCCTGGATCCCCTACTGGGATAAGTGAGCTAGTCATGCCCTTACTAGGTTGGGGCCAAGTACAGCAGGGACACTAAGAGAGATCTGAAGAGGTCTGGGAGCCTGTTCACAGCTGTGGGGTTGCAAATCAGGGAAGTCCTGAAGCAGTCTTGTAGCATCTGAAGCACCAAACAGGTTCCCCCAGGATTAGGAAGAAAACTGATATGGAACAATAGGTCATCTTGGAAGTGGCAGCTGCCACATGAGGAAGTTGGGGACTCCTTGGTTGCCATGTAGTTTTGTTTGCTCTACTTTCAGACTAGGACCTGGGGATCAGCTGGACAGGTTGAAACTAGCAACTCTGAAGGACCATGCCCTATTCAGGTTACATTCACTGCCCATGACATGCAAGTCTCCACTTGGAGGGTGAAAAGAGAGATTCAACTTTTTTAAATTCTTGTTTAAAATTTATTTTTAATTGAAGGATAACTGCTTTATAATATTGTATTGGTTTCTGCCATATAGCAACATGAATCAGCCATCAGTATACCTATGTCCTCTCCCTCTGGAACCTCCACCTCATCCCACCCCTCTAGGTTGTTACAGAGCCTGGGTTTGAGTTTCCTCAGTCATACAGCATATTCCCATTGGCTATCTATTTTGCATATGGTAGTGTATATTTCCATGTTACTCTCTCCAAAAAATCTTACCTACTATTGAATTCCCTAGAGATCTAGTGGTGAGGACTCTACTCTTCCACTGTTAAGAGTAAGATCCCACAAGCTGCAGGGTGCATCCCCCACCCCTCAAAAAATCCTGCTTACCACAAACCAGTCATTGGGATTGCTACATTTTAAAAATAATGGATGATTTGAAGCTTAACAGAATTTTGATAAAAGACATTCTTCTGTTTTGAAAAATCTGTATCCAACAGATGAGATAGGTAGGTCAGTATTCTTATACATTTACCATGAATTTTATAAATATCTAATCATGGTGAATGTCCAGATGAATGTTCTTTAGTATATTCTTCTTTGAAGCAAGAAAGAATAAATATTACCAGAACTATAGCTATAACTGAAGTCAGAAGAAAAATCTAATTCAGTGTTCTCACTTTACAAAGAAAGAAATGTTGATTCACAAAGCTACTAGAGCCTAAATAGTTTCTTTCCAGATTATTGGACATTCAAATTCATCCAGAGAACAAATAAATTAAAATTTTATTTTAAAATTTCCTCTGCTCAGGGTCATTTATTTCAAATTTCAGACCAGAGCTTAACTATAATATTGGTATTATTTTCTGGACCATTTCAATTATTATCTTTAAATTAGTTATTTGTTAACTTTCCTTGAGGCATGAAGCTTCACTATTTAAAAACTCAAAGAATCACTAAGTAACTCAAGCACTAATGCCCTGTTCAAAGATGATATTCTTATTTCACATTGCAATTTATTTTTCTTTTATGATTCAAGGTTTTTTGTGTTCATAACACTAAATAAATTTCATTTTGGAAAAAACCATTACTTTGAAAAGGTGGTATCATAAAATAAAAATTAAATGCGTAAGTACATCCACTCAACTTCAGCTTCTTTCTAAGCGATCATCTCCTTGGGTCCCCAACTTCTAGCATAATGTGCAGACCTCAAGAGTTCACTAAAGGGACCACCCTGGTGGCCCAACAATTAAGAATCTGCCTGCCAATGCAGGGGACATAGATTTGATCCCTGGTCCGGGAAGATTCCACATGTTATGGGGCAACTAAGTCCGTGTGTCGCAGTTACTGAGCCTGTGCTCCAGAGTCCGAGAGCTGCAAAGGCTGAAACCTGTGCACCCTGGAGCCCAGGCTGTACAACAAGAGAAATCACCGCAATGAGAAGCCCGTGCACCGCAACCAAGAGTAGCCCCTGCTCACCCTAACTAGAGGATGTCAGCGCACAACAAAGACCCAGTGCAGCCTAAATAGATAAGTGAATTAAATTTTAAAGAGTTCACTAAAAATTAAAAAAAAAAATTACGATGATAGTTTTAGTTCCCTCAACATTAACTTCTAACTGCAGGCCATGTCCACTTTCTAGCATCCAGTATTGCAGCCATTTCTCACCACCTTGGTCCAGTCCATTGTCATCTCTCACTTGAATAAGTGGAGTAGTCTCCCTGGTGAGGTTGTTCTTTGTTCGTTATTATCTCTTCTCAACACAGTAGACAGAGTGATGCCATGAAACACGTGTTCAGTCCTGCCCTTCTTAGCCCAAACCTTCCCACAGCCTCTCATTTCCTTCAGAGGGAAAAAGGGGAAGATCTCAGTGGCCCCAAGCCCTATGTTATCTGCCCACTCTCTACCCCTTTGCCTCACTTTCTGCCCGTCTCTCCCGTGTCACCTGGCTTCAGCCATAGTGACCTTCTTACTGTTCTTCTGATACATCAGGTGTCCTCCTACATGGAGTGTTATCTTCTCACCTCTGTTGTTCTCTCTACTTGAAATATTCCTCTCCCAAATACCCACATGCTTTCCTTTTTCACTTCCTTCAAATCTCTGTGCAAATATTATCATCTAAAAGAAGGCTTCCCTGACACTTTAAGATTCTGTCACACTCAGTCTTCTCTGCTTTAGTTTTCTCCACAACAATTGTCACCTTCCGACACAATGTGTATTCTATTAACTATCTCCTCTCACTGGAAAGTAAGATCCCAGAGTGAAAGGACTTCTGTGAGTTAGTTCACTGTGGTACAGGGCCTAGAACCGTGTCTTTCACACACTAGATTTTCATCACATTGTTGGATGAGTTCATCTTGAGGGGTTTATAAAATAACTAAATTTAAAAATAATAAAGATGTCAAATAAAACTTAAAACCAAGACAAGAACTAATTACTATGAAAAGTGTAGAAAAATTTTAAATTCAACAGATGTCTTAGAAATAAAAGCTATAGTCTTGGAAGCTAAACACTTAATGACTAGATAAACTAACTGTTTAGACACAGCCAGAGATATAATTCAAAAACTGGAAAATTCGCTCTAGGAAGCAGATAAGAAAGATTAAGAGACAGAAAATAGCTATGTTAAGAAACATGGAGGACAGAATATGAATGTGGTAAAAAATGTCTGTAGGAGTTCCAGAAATGAGAAAGTAGGAAGTAGAAAAGAAATTCAAAAGAGATATTTGCTCATTTTCCATAATTAATGAAAAGTAAGAGTTCATGAGGGTTTCCCAGGTGGCGCTAGTGGTAAAGAACCTGCCTGCCAAAGCGGAGCCATAAGAGACAGGGGTTCTATTCCTGGGTCAGGAAGACCCCCTGGAGAAGGGCACGGCAACCCGCTCCAGTGTTCTTGCCTGGGAAATCCCACAGACAGAGGAGCCTGGCGGGCTGCAGCCCACGGGGTCACAGAGAGTCGGACACGACTGCTACTACTCATGCAAGCTCGGAGAAGAGTTCATGAATCCATATTCATGTCTATATACAAAAAAGAAAAGAAAAATGGTAAATTATCAACAACTAGTAGAAATACATAAAATAAGAGGGAATAGACCAGATTACTTGCAAAGGAACAACTATTAATACAGACAAGTGCTCTGTTTCCTTCATCCACCCTCCTTCCACTGTATGGAAGTAACTAACCACTGTATGGTTGCCAAAATAATAACAATAACATCAGAGCAATAAAAGAACAACATGAAAAAGAACAAGCAAAAGAGAACCAAAGGGAACTTTTAGATATGAAAACTATAACCACTAAACAAAAAAATGTGTAAATTAACCAGATTATTCACTACTGATGAAGGGAGATTTCATTGGCAATTATCTCTTGAGGTTAAGATTTTGAAGGCTTTTAATTTTTTTCCCTAATTTTTTCATATCATTTTAATTTATTAATATGTATAATTAGCTACAATTAGTATATCTTGTTTCAATATAATAGGTAAACTACTTCAAAAATTCTGGAAACAATGAAAAGGACTTTGTTATTTGAATATGTGTGTGTCTCTGATTACTGCTCAAGTTTGCATTAGTCAGGATAGACTGCTGCTGCCCCCGTGCTGTGCTTGGTCATGTCCGACCCCTTGGATTGAAGCCTGCCAGGCTCCTCTGTCCATGGAATTTTCTAGGAAAGAATACTGGCAGGCTTAAAACAATAGAGCCTTAATTCTTGCTTATGATAGAGCCTCAGCATAGGTTGGCTTAGGGCTCTCCCAATCTCATTTGAGATCCAGGTCAAGGAAACCATTCTCTCTGGAATGTTGCCAGTAGCAACGGCAGAAATAAAGGGTTTAGGGAATCAGCTCTGGCTGTTAATAATAATTCCCTCTACAAGTGATGGATGTAATTCCACTCACATTTCATTGGTCAAAACAAGATACAACCCAGCCTTATATACAATCCTACCTTATACCTGGAAGTAGAAATGAAAACTTTAGTGTAAAATGTTAATGGCTATTACAGTTTTAAACATTTTTTCATGCTTTCTGTTATTTGCATTTCTTCCTAAGTGGACTCTCTTTTTAGTTCCTTGTCAGTATATTAAGATATTTAGAATCTCAGCAACACTTTGCTCATTATTTACATTACTGGACCCCTAGAGAAGCATAATTCTAGACACAGTCCACAGTCACCCTAAAATAGCTCTCTTTCACCCTAAATTGGGGACTCTTTACTGACTTAAATGTTCTCTTTCCTTTTTTGTAGCCCAGTGCAAAGGTCCAACAAAAGCATCTTTTTCTTCTCTTGCCTCTATATAGACAATTAATATAACCCTTCCTCGTAATTTCTGTACCTAATTTCTCTAAAAGCCCCAAGTTTCCTCATTAACTCGATCACTCCCCATCTGCCACATCCATCTCAGTCCCAGACCAGCAGCTCATCTTGGTGACCAGATCAGGTCCTACTATCAACCCACATAAGTTATAAAAAGATCTCTTGACAGATACCCATGGGATGTTTTGTAGAGCAATGACCAACATCAGGAGGAGGGTGCCCAGTGTCCACTGAGTCCTGACTTCATCCTTGCATCTTTGCAACCCTAATTTTGCTGAAGCAATAGAAGAAAGAAAAAACACTGACAAATTCACAATACAACATAACATTTCATTTATTTTCTGTCCTGAGCTCAACAGCCCAGTCATGTTCAACTCTTTGTGACTGTAAGGACTGTAGTCGGCCAGGCTCCTTTGTCCATGGGATTTCTCAGGCATGAATACTAGAGTGGGTTGCCTTTTCCTAGGGAAGGAACTCATGTATCTTGCATCTACTTGCTTTGGCAGGTAGATTCCTTACCACTAGTGCCACCCAGGCACTTTATTTTCTGAGCATTTTCCAAATGCCCTAAAAATGCCATGTGTTGGCATGTAGCTGGTATTCAATAAGATAAATCAGAATCAAATAAGGGGAAGAACCTCATACACAGAGTTCGTGGTACCTAGGAAATATTCTACCCAGATTTTTAACTTCTTATTCCCAACAAAAGTCTAATACTTTTGGGAATTCAGAGCAATCAGAGAGAATAAGAAAATGAGAACTTTATACTTCAAGCATATATTCTGCATATATTCTGAAGTTCATCTAGCTTAACTTTTGGCTAATTAATGCTATTTTGATGAACATTAAAATTGTTGTACAGTTTATGTAATTAAAACAAAAAATATCACCTGTGTGAGAGGAGTTTCAGGTGGGAAGAATTAATCTGCTAAGTAAAGTGTTTGCTTAGTGGTAGAATATAAACTTTTCATTACAGTTTGCTCTCATGTCTGTGATTCAGTGACTTGGAAATTTTGTGAGAAAATTTTAAAGGAATGTAGAATATCCTGACCTCTACATGGTTTCTTTTCATTCTTTTGGACCTTTATAAGTGGATGCACATTTATCCAGGTATTGGCTATTGAAGCAAAGGGAGGATTGCATATGTTCAAAATTATCCCTTGAAAAATTCCTTGTCTCCCTGGCAAAGAGGTTGAAGACTTGATATTGGAAGAAGAAATTGAAGAATTTTGACAGCATTTTTTACAGCTTAGGGAGCACATCTTGGGGAAGTAAAACTTTAAAGTCATTGTCTTTTAAAGAATTTAACTGAGGATACAGCATCTTTTGGCCTCCTAAACTGATATTTCTATTTCTTGAAACTTTTATCCCCTTGACTGAGCAGGTTTTGTTGAGTTCACACAAGTTTAAGGTTCCTATGGTGCAGCTCTACTATAGATGCTCTGAAAGACTTATTAGGGTAATTATATGCAATGTTAAAACTATTATTTATTTAACCTATAAAGTTATATTATAAAAAAGCACAGGAAAGTCTACAAATTGGAAATGAAATCAAGTTGAAGATCTATAAAATCATGATATTTTATTTCACACTTGGTTGATTAATTAAAGGTCCAACTTTCTGAAAGAATACTGAATTTTAAAAGCAGTCAGTGGGAACATTAATAGGAGCACATAAGACACTTATATAAAATTGACTGTAATTATACAAACCAAATATTTAAAAGTATCAAGAGTTATACTTCAGCCAAATGTTGTTCCATATTTCTGTATTTTTCAGGCCTGGCCTTATCAAGAGTAGTGAAGCTGAGAATGTTCTCAATATTTTTCTAAGTTCTCTTTGCCACAAAACAATTCTGGGCTAAATAATTCCTCTATGGTATGACTGTTGACAGGCCTTCTGTGGGTACAACAAGCACTCCTACTGAAATCTGTCTACATTCTTTAGTAAGAAAAACTTTCAAAATAATCTGTATAGTATTATAATTACTCGGTTTTTCTGAGAAAATTTTAAAATAAAGACTGAGAAAATAAAAACAAAACATTATTTACTATACTTTTACTATATATGTGGACTTCCTTGGTGGCTCAGACAGTAAAGTATCTACCTACAATGCGGGAAACCCGGGTTCAATCCTTGGGTAGGGAAGATCTCCCGGAGAAGGAAATGGTAACCCACTCCAGTACTCTTATTTGGAAAACCCCATGGACCGAGAAGCCTGGTAGGCTATAGTCCATGGGGTTGCAAAGAGTCGGACACGACTGAGCAACTTCACTTTCTCACTTTCACTATATATGTACAATATTTTAGTTACTATATTTTCTAAATTTGATACACCAGGATTAGTCAGGTTAATACTAAAGTAGAGAAAATCCTAAGTGGGATATTATTTTCTTATCAGTTACTCCTCAAAAAATAATACTCATTCTGAATATGTTACTTTATTTTTCTGCCTCAGTGGAGGAAATAATTGTAGCATAGTTGTATTCAAAGCATTTTTCCTGTATATGTAACACACTGCAGAAGGTTGGGGTCACTCTAAAGTGACTTTGAAAATCAATTCTTACAGGGTGCTCAGGGCTGGTGCACTGGGATGACCCTGACGGATGGGATGGGGAGGGAAGTGGGAGGGGGGTTCAGGATGGGGACACATGTACACCTGTGGCTGATTCATGTCAATGTATGGCGAAAAACACTACAATATTGTAAAGTAATTAGCCTCCAATTAAAATAAATTAATTTTTAAAAATAAAGTTCACAGGTAACAGTTTTCATTTTTAAATATTACAGTATCAAGTTGTTTAAAAGATAATGGCACTTATATATTATATATAACTATGATATCATATTTATTAAAATAATGTGTTAATATTAAAAAGAAAAGAAAATCAATTTTCATTAAACCAAAATGCATAGGTAGATTATTGGGTTAACTGTGTACTGACTCTAAGACAAACCTTGAAATGTGTCTTTTAATTAGATATCAGATTATTTCTTATTTTCTTAGAGTTTAACTCTTGTAGGAAGAAGTATTTTTAAAATTTGAAAAGTCAAAACTTCTGTTTGTGATCTCATATTAGTTTTAAAAAACTGATATTTTTCTTAAAATAAAACCTTGCCAAAAGGAAATTTTCATTCAATCAACGAGATTAACTAACATTACTTTGTTATTGAGTAGTTTCTCAAGGTAGGATTAGTCCTCATATGAAGACCTGGGTTCCAATCCAGACTTTGCTATTACAAGTTTTATGACCTTGGACACACTACTCAACCTCCCTGATCCTCTATTTCTGAAAAAAAGAGAAGATTATGATAATAGATTTAGTTTTCTATAAAGTTCCATCTCTCTTCAAAGTCACTCTTCAGAGATTCTGTATCACATGGAGTAGTTTAATTAATGTATCCCAATGGGACAGTTTAATTAATTAATATAGCAGTATTTCAGAAGATTATTTCAGGACTTCCACTTCTGATAGACTTATCCCCTCCTTTCTGAAATAAAACAATGATGAACTACATGAAATAGTGATTTTTAAGACACTGGATATTAGGTGATAATTGCAGTGATCCACAGGAGATGAGAAACAAATGAGGCAAGCCCTATTTTGGGCCAGCTTACTACCTCGAGAGAGACTCCAGGATACAGTGCAAGAAGGAGGATTCCAGGCGGATCCTGGTGAATTCCCAGGGTTGAAGAGATGAGGGACCAGAGAGACCCCAAACATTCATAATACACAGGACACAGTACCAGAGAGGAGAGAACTACATGGAGGGAGAAACACCAGACATCAGAAAAGGGGCCAGCAGACCGGGATCTTGGAGGGTGAAAGTTGTGCCTTTGGACGTGCCCTTTCTTGTCATGAGAGAGATTTATTAGAACATTTTTACCTGACTATGACCTGACCTCAACAGCAAAGGATCTAATATCAAGAAGTTTGCAACAACTAACCATGCCCATCCCTCCCGGTCTGCTTTTAAAAGGGCCTGCTGAAAGCTTTCAGTAACTTTGGGGTTCTTAAGGCATGAGCCACCTATCTCCTTGTATGAATCTGTAATAAACCTTTCTCTGTCCCAAACTCTGATGTTTAGTACTGATGGGCCTCACTGAGTATTGACCAGCATTAGGTATAATGTGTAAAAAATTCCCCAAGGCTTGGAAAAGAAGTACCTAAAGTGACTACAGGTCACAATATTCAGTTTTCACACAGGACTGAAAATAGTACCTATGTCCAATGGCTAGACTGGAAAAACCTCATTATAAAGAGTTTTACCTCAGTAGTGAGAAATATTTAGGCCTAGACTGAGGACAGCTCCATCCTGCTTAACAAATCTTAAAAGCAAGAGCTGAAAGAGTCAGAAAGAGTCCAAGTAGCTGAACTGAATCCATTAGCAAAGCTCAAAATATCCAAAGTACAATGTTTTGTTTTCCATTTATAGGAATATAAAAACATTGTTTAAGCATCAAGGTAAAATTCACATGCAACATCCAATCAAAGACTGGCAGGTATCCAAATAAGAAAGTAAAATGCAATCCCTAGTGAGAAAAATAAGTTAATCAAAACTGAACGAAATATTTTTAAGATACCCAAGACAAATTTCTAGAAGTAAAAATTACAATGTAGGAGAAGAAAACTACATTGAAAAGGATTCATAACCGATTACACATTGTAGAAGAAAAGATTAGTGAACTTGAAGACTTGGCAGTAGAAACTACCAAAAATGAGAGAGAGAATAATTTATTAAATAGACCATCAGGAAGCTGTGAAAGTATTAATACTCCAGACAACCTAATATATTAGTAGCTAAAGTCTCTTGGAAGGGAAAGACAAACAATATTGGAAAATTAGTAGACAAATATTTTCCTAATTTATTAATAACTGTAAAGCCACATATCTAAGGAATTCAATCAATTCCAATCTCAAGAAACATTAAGAAAACTAAAGCATGGCACAGCAGAAGCACATTGCTCAAAAACAGTAATAAAGAAAAATCTTAGAAGCAACCAGAGGAAAAAAACATGCTACCTACAGGAAAAAACAAAAGGAACCAGAAGATCTATTTTAAGAAACAATGCAAGCAAAATAAGAGTAGAGCAACATCTTTAAAACACTGAGGAAACAACTATCAATCTGCAATGCTATCCCCAGAATTAATGAAATATACCAAACAACAGAACAATGAGCAAAAACCACATGATTATCTCAACAGATGCAAAAAAAAAAAAAAAATGACAAAATGCAGTGCCCCTTCATACACCTCTCAACAAGCTAGGTATTGGAATTTGAGAAGGAAACTTCCCCAACTTGACAAAAAGGAGTCTGCAAGTAACCTACAACCAACATCAAACTTAACAGTGAAAGACTGAGTGCTTTACCCCTAAGATAAGGAAAAGACAAGGATATCTAGTCTTAACATTTGCCTTATACACTGAAGTACTCCTGTGTTGGTTGCATATATATTTACAATGTTATATGTTCCACTTGGATTGATCCCTTGATTATTATGTACTGTCCTTCTTTGTCTCTTATAATAGTCTTTATTTTAAAGTCTGTTTTCTCTGATGAGTATTGGTGCTCCAGCTTTCTTTTGATTTCCATTTGCATGGAATACCTTTCTCTACCCCCTCACTTTTGGTCTGTATGAATCTCTAGATCTGAAGTGGGTCTTCTGTGGATAAGGTATAAAAGGGTCTTATTTTTGTATCCATTCAGCTAGTCTACATCTTTTGGCTGGAGTATTTAATCCATTTACATTTAAGGTAATTACTGATATGCCATTTTGGATTTGTTTTTGTGAGTTATTTTTAAACCAATTATCCCTCAATTTAAAAAATAAAGACTATTTTGTATGTCACTAAGGTTTGTTTTCCAAGTTGAAATTTACTTTGAGCAACCAAAGTACATTCTTTTAAAATAGTCTCCTTAGATACAGAAATAAACGTTTAATCATCCCTTTTGTTTAGGGATAACACAGGTAGCATGTTTGAAATGTATCATCCTAGGAAACAATGTTCAAATATATGCTCATTCTTAGACACCGAAGTAATTGTTTTTGCTTCAGCAGTCTTTACTTGGAGTACAACAAGAAAAGTACTTAACAAGATCAGTGACTTACTCTCAATTAGCTAAAACTGTCATACATGACTCAACAAGATCCCATATAGTTTATTTAGACTACTGATCCAGAAGCATAGCGAAAGTGAAAACTGCAATGTACAATTTGCCAAATGTACTCCCCTGAAGGACCAACTGGTCCCTCCAGGAGAAAGGACCTGCTTTCACTGAATGGAACTGTACTAGATTATTCTGGAAGGATGTCAAGAAGTCCTAGATCACTTTGCCAACATGCATAAGTAAACAATATATAATCCACCTGTATGAGCAAACTTTTAGGAAAAACATCCCTTTTTATAATTCAAATAAAAGCCTATCCCAATAGCATTGACAGCATCCAGCATTCTGGTCATGTATGTCCAGAGGCTTCAGGTATTTATCTGGCCCAGGAGAGAGAGGGTGGTTTGGAAGGAAGAACCTGAAACAGTGGAGGAAACCTTAGCCTTGATGTCAGAGCACTTATATAAAGTATAAAAACTTAGGAAGATCACATATTCCATTGAAGCCTCAATTTTCTCATCTGCAAAATGGGAAGAATGGTATTTGTCCTGCATATAACATAAGAAAGTTTTCAACTGAAACAACTGAAATGGAGTGTGTAGACAAGGGAAGTCTAAGACAACAGAAAGACTCTATTTGTTTGTTTAACCTCATTATTATTAGTTGCTAAATAGCTATCTTCCCCTAAAATGTAATTTTTTTAAGGAATAGACTACTATTTCCGATCTGTTCAGGCTGTACACCCAGGCCTGGGGAAAGTGCATGGAATAATACAACATCTTACACTTGCACAGCATTCATTATGTTCTAGGCTAACATGTGTTAACATAATTCCTACCAACTACCCCTTGAGGTAGATAACATTATTAATACCATTCAGGAGAAAACTGGGGTGCCAAGAGTTCAAGAACAGGTGAATAAGTATGTATTTGGAGCACCTATAAGGTGGCAGGCACAGAGGCAGACCAGGGGATGTCAAGAGTGGCACATTACCCCTTTGGAGAAGATTCTAGTATGGCAGTCTCTAGTGGACTTAAAAAGCAAGGGTTTTGGGATCTTCCTCAGAAAAGGGGCTAAGGCTCTTCTAGTCAGATTTCCCAGCAGAGGAGAAATGGAGTTTGGGTTCAAAAAAAAGACTTGTTGAAGCAGAAAGACCCATACCTAACAACATGAAATCTGAGGACAAACTGGAGGAAAAGATGGACAGAGAAAAGTGAAAATGGATGGCGGAAAGGGAAAGAGGTGAGGAGGTGAAAGAGGATATACCGGAGGTTTATTTTAGATGAGGGGAGGCATATGTGGAGAGAGGAGACTGAACTCCTTCCCTCCCTCGCCAACCCCAAGAGCCAATGGTGTCTTGCCGAAAGTTTTCACTTTCGTCTCAGGTTCAAAGGATTTGTTAACAAAATAAGCCATTCATTTTATACCAATAAATAATGCAGTTATTTATTAGAGAATTATCTAGCTTACCTTCAACATACTAACATTAAAAGAAAAGAGAAATAGAGCAGAGAATACATCACCAAACTGGGTTTCAACCAACACCCAGACTTTAAACAGAGCTGGGGAGTCTCATGTCACGGCACATCGGAGTCCCAACTGGGAAAGGGTCCCAGGCAGCCTGTCCACTCCCTAAGTGAGACTTCAAAGATTGCAATTTGGAGTTCCGTTTATAATCCCAGGAGGCAAACAGATAGCATCATCAATCTGTGAGCAAATTGCAGCTCTGGTTTCACGTTAATGCTGTTTTGTTCTGTAAATCTCGGAATGTTGCTATGTCCTGGGAGTGGCTGGTCAGACCTCCCCCAGGGACCCAACAATCCCAAAATTCTTCGCCCATCTATTGTGCTGCAAATCTTGGCACTCACAGCGGGCAGTCAGTCACAGCCACTCCCAGTCGGAGCAGCAGAAGCAAGGTCAGAGGCCTGCACTGCTTTGTCTCTGAAGCCTAAAACAAGACTACTTCATTTCCCTAACAAATGGGCATCTAGGACTGAAGAGAGGTGTGCCCTTGATACTCAGGAACTAGGATGAGATTAATGATGCTTTGGAGTTCAGGGAAGGTGTTCAGATTGTTTCAGGACTGCTCCAAAGAGAGGGGGTCATTATGAGTGACAAACAAGAATTTCCCACACACACGTACACAACATGCCAGCACTATCAGTGTGATCTCGGTGACAGGAACAGTGATGAGGGAACTGATGTAACATTATGTCCAATGATGTCTAGACTCTGACAGTCTTTGTATGTAGTCTGCTTTCTGAGTGGTAAATACTTTGTGATCTCCCCTCGGCCAAAATTCCAGAAGCCTATATGATGAAAGCACCAAGGTGCAGCTTGCTGCAGAGGTGCTGGTAGTAGGAACAAGAGCAATAAACGGTGGATTGCTATAGATGAGGGCTATTTTCTCCTGGGACTGAGGAGCCAGGATATAACTGCTGTGGTACACGTTAGGGATTTAACTAAATGCATCAAGAGAAGGAGGAGACTTTAGACTTCTTGTAGCCATGGGGAGTTAATAGTGGGGAAATGACAGAATCCTTGTTTTGGTTTTGTTTCATTTTTTAGAAAGAGCACAATGTAGAAGATACATTTTCAGATCTATACAGTTCAGTTGTAAAAGATATTTTTTTAATTTCTTTTAATCCTTTTCTATTTTCCTTAATTCCACAGAGAAATGGTGCTTATTCCAAATCCATGGGCTCAGAGTTATTCCCAAATATGTGTTATGTAAGTGCCAATGATAAAGTCCAAAGACTGTAATGATTACAGGCATTTGAAGTTGCTGAGAAATGCTTAATAGAAATATCAAGAAATAAGTTGCATCTCCTGTAGCTCACAAGCAGTATATCCTCATTATGGAGGAGGAAAAAAAAAACCTAACACCTGCATGGTCAGCAGGAAAGAAGAAATCACAAACTGCATTTAGCTGAGACAGAGCAAGAGATTATTCTGCGTATAAACCCTAGAATTCACACACTGAAGATGCTCATCTGAGCTTGATGATGTGGTAATAAACTAGAGCTGTCTTCACTATTTTTTATTTTCTTTTCTGTAAGACAATTTCCTTTGTGGAAGGAGAGAGCCTGCGCACATAAAGCAATCACTCTTCAGAAATCACCAGTGTCTTTCTCATCACTGCTAAATCCAATTAATTTTTCCTTATCCTCACTTTAACAAACTTCACTGAACACAGCTGACCATATTCTCCTGCAAAGTGATCCTTTCATAGGTACCCTCCCCATAACACTTTGATAAGTTATTACTATTGTTACCACTTATAAAGACTTCCCTTCCCATACCTATCACCTTGTCTTCAGCCCTTTGTATTCTTGATCTAAAGTCTTCATTCCCAAAACTACAGTGTGGTTGTTGCCAGAACACCATTAACACAAGTCCCCATGCCTTTGCTTATATGTCCAATTTTGCTGGAAACATCCTTTCTTCCCCACTCTCTTCTGTCTGTAGAAATCTCCTCCTTCAATGCCCAGGTCAATTGTTACCTCCCTGGTGAAGTGTTCTGCAAACAACTCTCTTAGCTTTTCTTGTATAACACACCATTCCAAAATTCAGTGGCTTAAAACAGCAATCATGTATTTATTTCATAATCTTACAGGTTGGCAGTTTAAGCTGGGCTCAACTCTCGTGGTCTTAGCCGGGTTTCCCTGTAGGTCTGTGCTTAGCTATCAGTGGGGACATGAAGGGGATGCTTGGCCAGAGAGCCCGCCTCTGCTCCACACCGTATCTCACGCTCAAGGAGGCTCTCCTGGGCTTGTTCACACAGTGGCAACAAGGGTTCCGAAAACAAGAGCGGAGTGTGTGATGGCACAGAACTGATTCACTGTCATGGCTGATGCACCCAGCTGGCCAAAGCGAGTCACAGGATCAGCCCAAATTCAAGGTAAACCAGACTCCACTTCTACCAGGGAGAATTACAAGGTCATGGACCCAGGGAGGACCTACATTTTGAACCACTTTTGCAACATACCACATGTACTTCTACAAAAGGGGACTAATAATATGCTGTGTTCTCACTGCAATATTGTTCAAACTCCAAGTATAGCATTATCTTAGTATACATGTGTACCTGCTAAGTCGCTTCAGTCCTGTCCAACTCTGCAACCCTGTGGACTGTAGCCCACCAGGCTCCTCTGTCCATGGGATTCTCCAGGCAAGAATACAGGAGTGGGTTGTCATGCCCTCCTCCGGGTGATCTTCCCGATCAAGGGATCAAACCTGGGTCTCCTGTGGCTCCTGCATTGCTGGCAGGTTTTTTACCCCCGAGCCACTGGGGAAGTCCAATTATATACATACATTTCCCTATAGTTGAAGCCCCTATTTGAAAGCAGGAGTCATGTTTTACTTAATATATTCACAGTTCCTAGCACAAGGTCTGATATTTAATAAATGCTCAATGCACTAAATGCTGATTGAGAATGAATGATTTTATTTATACAAAAGTAGCTTCTATAATTAACTAAAATGGTTTTGCAGCATTAGTGCTGGGAAGTTTCTGATCAAAGCTAAAAATCAATGTAAAAGTTTTATGTCTTAATTTCATGTTCTAGGATTCCTTGAAGTTTATTGTCTTGATAGTAGTGTTTCTCATATGTAAAAACTTCTGGACCTCTTTTAAAGGAAAAATATTCTAGTAGACAATAATGCTGGGATGTGAATTAGTGGTACTATGTTAGTAAATATGTAAAAGCATAAAATTGGGTAGTATTCTTATAGCTCTTAAACAATTAAAAAGCCAAAACTAATTAAACATAAAACAAAACTACAAAACTAATACAATTCCAATGAACATTAATTTAATTCAACACACAATCTTATTTTGTTAAAAATAATTCACAGCTCTCAACAAGAATGGGGATTTATCTGTCATGGTCCAGCTTCATTTGAGTTGGTGTGCGTATAACTGATATCATAGAGGCATGCACTTTTGTCTATAAATTTTGGTGTATCTAAAGCTTATTTTCTTCATTATTTCAGTGAATCAATTTAGTTTTTCCTTTTAGCTGTCATCTGCTAGGGCTTCCCTTGTGGCTCAGATGGAAAAGAATCTGCCTGCAAGGCAGGAGACCCAGGTTTGATCCCTGGGTCAGAAAGATCCCCTGGAGAAGAGAATGGCAACCCACTCCAATATTCTTGCCTAGAGAATCCAAGGACAGAGGAGCCTGGTGGGCTACAGTTCATGGGGTCCCAAAGAGTCGTACATAACAGAGTAGCTAACGCTTTCACTTTCAGGACAGCAGAAACTTAATCTCACAGTCAATTTAGGGTTTGCTTTGCTTTACCCCAAGTTTACATCAAGGCATATGTATGGTAGGCGAGAGTGACTAACCAGTGAAAGTGACTATCTGATCTTCAAATCCTCTGTCCACGGTTGTGTTTGTGGAGAAACCCATTGTCAGCACATGCAGGTCATTATGAAGCGTGCTCTCTCTTCTCTCCACCAAGCTTCTTCCCTCACCCAGATCCCTCTACCATAGGCTTGCCTGGCTGGGGCACAGGAAGCACCATTGTACTGACAACAACCCCATCTTCCTAGACATTCTCCTCAGCCATAAATCTTTGTGGGTATTGCCACATCCAATAGACTCCAAACCTAGAAGCAAAGTTTAGATTGCTTTCTACTCCTGGGTCCTCCTAATATATATATAAAAGTTTCCCACCTCCAACATGTTCTGTTTACAGATCAGGATTTAGGATAAAGCACGGTAGGATTCCTCTAGCATCTCTGCTGTAAACAGTGTAGACAAACAGAATTGGGTGATGTTTTCTAAATAGTCCTGAGTCACAGAGCCATTTGACTTCAGCTTCAGCTGAACTGACTTCACTTCAGCTCACCATGACATCATTTGGCTCTCACCTGGTGTGAGCATTTCCCTTTCAGATCTCATCTGCTTGTTATTCTCTCTACACCACAGTAAACTCAGGCACTGAAATGAATGGAAATATCTGTCATATTTCCACCCAATAATGTGGCATACAAATAATCCAGATTATCTATCTGTTGATTTGGAGCGGTGGGTAGTTCGACACACCATAATGAAAACATATCTGGAAAGCCTTGCTGAGAATTCTCAGATAACCAAGAATGCATCCTTAGGGCTCAGGGACCTGGGAACCCCAGTTTGAAAAATACTGCATTACAACAAATCCCTCTTCTTTTCAACCTATTTTCATGATGTGTACTTTGTGCTTAGTGGCTCAGTTGTGTTGACTCTTTGCAACCCCATGGACTGTAGCACTCCAGGTTCCTCTGTCTATGGGATTCTCCAGGCAAGAATACTGGAGAGGGTTGCCATTCCCTTCTCCCTGGGATTTTCCTGACCGAGGAATCGAGCCTGGGTCTCCTGCATTGCAGGTGGATTCTTTACCATCTGAGTCACCAAGGAAGCCCTATTTTCATGATAAGTCTTAACGAATGGTTTTAGATAGATTACCTTTCAGTTTTACTTTCAGATGACATTGTATGGAATATCACAATCAGTAAGATTCCTCCAAATGGCAATGACCTATAGCTTATTTCTGAGAAAGACCACTCGTGGGCCTCCCAAACCTGTTTGGTGCTCCTGTTTCTTCTCCTTGCCTCTATCAAAGAAGCTTAATATTTGACTCCTTTTTCCATGCAGTGCAAATTCTATGGGCACACCAGACCACCTGACCTGCCTCTTGAGAAACCTGAATGCAGGATGGGAAGCAACAGTTAGAACTGGAAATGGAACAACAGACTGGTTTCAAATAGGAAAAAGAGCACGTCAAGGCTGTATATTGTCACCCTGCTTATTTAACTTCTATGCAGAGTACATCATGAGAAATGATGGGCTGGAGGAAGCACAAGCTGGAATCAAGATTGCCAGGAGAAATATCAATAACCTCAGATATGCAGATGACACCACCCTTATGGCAGAAAGTGAAGAAGAACTAAAGAGCCTCTTGATGAAAGTGAAAGAGGAGAGTGAAAAAGTTGGCTTAAAGTTCAACATTCAGAAAACTAAGATCATGGCATCTGGTCCCATCACTTCATGGAAAATAGATAGGGAAACAGTGGCTGACTTTATTTTTATGGGCTCCAAAATCACTGCAGATGGTGACTGCAGTCATGAAATTAAAAGACGCTTACTTCTTGGAAGGAAAGTTATGACCAACCTAGACAGCATATTAAAAAGCAGAGACATTACTTTGCCAACAAAGGTCCATATAGTCAAGGCTATGGTTTTTCCAGTAGACATGTATGGATGTGAGACTTGGACTATAAAGAAAGCTGAGCACCAAAGAATTGATGCTTTTGAACTGTGGTGTTGGAGAAGACTCTTGAGAATCCCTTGGACTGCAAGGAGATCCAACCAGTCCATTCTAAAGGAGCTCAGTCATGGGTGTTCGTTGGAAGGACTGATGTTGAAACTGAAACTCCACTACTTTGGCTACCTCATGCGGAAATACCCTGATGCTGGGAGTGATTGAGGGTAGAAAGAGAAGGGGACGACAGAGGATGAGATGGTTGGATGGCATCACCAACTCAATGGACATGGGTTTGGGTGGACTCTGGGAGTTGGTGATGGACAAGGAGGCCTGGTGTGCTGTGATTCATGGGGTTGCAAAGAGTCGGACACAACTGAGCAACTGAACTGAACTGAGTCCTCTATCTTCTTTCTAATATTGTTTCTTAGTTTTTTCAATCCATTCTTTACCTTCTGTCTATCAACTGCATTTTTTTAGCTCAACTATTCCTTTCCAACAATTCAAAATTTTGGTTGAATTGTCTGGAAACACATGGCCAGTATGCACTAAGGTGAATTTGAGATTAACACCCTCTGGTGTATATAAGGGAAAGTAGTGCTTTTGGATAAATAAGTAACTTTAATTAGAACTTTGAGAAAAAGCTGAAAAAGTTAGCTAAGGGTACTTAATCTAATTTTTTGATTAACTAATTAAAGTCTATTCTCCTGAGTTCTGATATGGTATGTAACACACTCTGCGAGTAAAACAAAGATTGTTGTTTTTCTTATCTATGCACTCTGAGCACCAGAACATTGACTAGAGTTATTTGCTGGATTCTGCTCATCCAGAACCAATTGTTATCAATGTTAAAATGTGGGTATTCTTTAACCTCCAACTATGAATGAGATCAATTTATCCATTTATTTTCCACCAACATTTATCAAACACCAAGTACATGCTTGATAATTATTCCTAATTATTAAGGTAGCAAAATTTCAAATACTGACAGAGGTGCTCAGGGAATATAGGAAACTAGTAGACAAGGCAAGAGAGGTGGATATATTCATTAATTTACTGAACATATATACATGCAAACACACACACTCTTGCACACACCACAGAGTATTTACTAATACCAGTCAGTATTCAAAACACTTTAAAATATCAAATCAAAAAAGTTTCCTAAAATTTTTGTAAGGTAGTTTACCATTATTTCCATTTTACCTTGGAAGAAGCTAAAAAGATGAAAGGGTTTATCCACGGTCGCTGGTGGAGGAGATGGCATCTGAACCCTGAAAATCTAGCTCCAGAGCATTTGCTAAACATGCTGCCTCCAAAATCAACCTTCCAAAAGTGTTGATCATGGAAAGAGCTCTATGGGACAAGTCATTTTAAGAAACACTTCATACCCTCTCCTCTCTCTAGGACATTCTTAACACACATTAGTAAATTAAGAAGTCCTACCCTCAATCAATGTGTTTAGCTTTGATTACAACAGATTTCCAATTTTTTAAATAAAGATCTCACAAAAGGGAAGATAATAATCATTACTGACATTTTTTAAGTGTCTTCTGTGTTTTAGCAGAAAAGCACTATACCACACAAGTTGAGGGCAAAATCTCTACATCCAGAATGCCTTGGTTCCAACCCCTAACACACTCTACATGGTTAGGTTATGTCATGCTAAAACACAAACCCTCAAGTCTCAGTGCTTTGACTCAGTAAGAAATTTACTTGTACAACATCTGTGAACCCCACACTGACCGTGCTGGTGTGTCCATCACCCTGTCCATCACCCTCTCATGCACACTTACATGCACGATCACATTCCAGCAAGGATCTGGACTGCTACTTTTTGTGAAAGGCATCAAATATTCCCCCAGATCTAAAATACCACACCAAACATCAATGAAGGCAATTCTTAGGAGAAAACAGGTTGGTTTCCTTGTACCTATTAGAGACTGAACAGCCACATCTTGGTCCTTGTCACTGCTTGGTACAACTGAAAATTCCCTAAACTCAGCATGCTTAGAAACTAAGAACTCTAAACATGAGAACTCTAAAGGTTTATTGGGTACTTGGCACCAGACTGGTTCAGCTTGATCATAAATGCTTCTAACTGGCATTTACTCTCCCTTATACTGATTTTTCCTCCTAGGCTCAAATGGTACCCTAAAGTATATGAAATAAAGTACATCATTACCCTGGTAAGCAAGGGAGAGACACAGAGAAGTCATTTTCAATCTGTCTTGCACTTGAATAAGCACTGATCAGGCACATTTTTGTATCTAGCAAAAATCCATGTCCAGTGGATATGTTTGCATCATTATCTCTGATTTAAACTCAGATTTCCTAGAGAATGAGAACCTTATCCAATTTGCTTTTTTAGGCAAAGCACAACTCCAAGAAGAAAGAAAGAATATGATAAACAGTTGATTCAGAACCGAGAAACAAGCATGACTGGACACCTACAATGTGAATATTTTCCAGGATAAAGATTAGGCTACATCATCTAGGGCATAAGTAATCTGACTTACAAATTTATGTAAAAATTCTACAAATGAAGAAAACTGATGCTGCATATGGTCTCACAGTTAATGAAGTGCTATTATTATTAGAAAGGAAAAGAAAGAATATATGAAAGGAGACTGTCCCAAATAATCCAAGGCAGTCTACTACTCTACTTAACATACAATGACTAAACTCATTTGGAGATTAGTTTTGAAAAAGTAATGTTTCATGAAGGGATTAAATAGGATTGATAAAGGATATGAAGGAATCCAATTCAATAAACATTAACTGACACGTAAGCCAGTTAGTAAGAAACATATAAAAGTAGGCAAACAGACTCTAACCTTAAGCAGTTTGTAAGTGAGCAAGAGAGAGCAAACCTAGTCAAGTGACATAGACACAAGACATATTATCATGTCATTGAGGGTCTCTCCAGTTTGGGAGTCAACCTTTCCTGTGCAGACTTGGTGAGTTGGACTTACTGCTGCTTGAATTATTTCCCAACATACAGAACACAGATCAGGAAAGCTCTGAGTGAGACAGAGACTTGAATTTATTAAAGATTTTTGCAGAGACCGTTTTGATGGCAGATTCATAAATACCAAACCACATTGTTTTTGTGCCCAGATCCACAGAGCTGAGTTACATATCAGTCATTTGATGAGTTATTCCTTCCTCCATCATCTGTCTAGACTGATCAAAGGATCCCGATACCAGGTGATCATCCAAAATGGTCACCACAAAATCCATCCTTTCAGACCCTCTGATCTGTGGGTCCTGAGAGTGAACCACCACAATACTGGAGTCGATGGGCTTTGCTGCATCCTTGTCAGAACTGAGCAAATGCCTGCTTTCCTTACCCAGCAAGGACCAGAGGGGAAGTATATGCAATATGCTCGTGAACTCAGCACAGGGAAACAACAGAAATTATCTCACGACTCAGATGGCATTTGAGAAGGTGCTTAGAAGATGCCAGGATTTGAGCAAGGGAACATTGAAGGAGGCCTTTCTAGGTGAAGAGAGAAGTCAGTGCAGGAAAAGGAATAGGAAAACATTAGCAGGGCATTGTGAAGAAATTAGACTAAATAAATACAGGGAAAATGGGAAGGAAAAATAAAACTGGAAATGTTGACACAAGCCCCATTCTACAGGGTTTCAATGCTCAGTGTGAGGGCTTTCTGTCCAATTTTGTGTGAAAATATGAATCTCCATCCATAAATTTCTGTGTGCAGGCAGGATAACTTCCTTTATTTCAGTCACTCAAGTTCATTTCTATTTTGTAAGCCACTCTGCTGGGCTGGCAGGATATTTGGATCTCATTTTTCAGTATTCTTCCCCTTTGTACCCCCTGACAATGGAGGCTAGTGAAATAATGATGGCATTTCCAAAGAAGGAAAATCAGGAAGTAGAAGAGCTTATCTACAGGAGAAAAAAGTTCCATCTTGACCACACCCAGCTTAAGATGTCAATATGAACACTAGATAAGGATTTCTTGGAAGTGCTCAGAAATTCAGAATCAAGGCTCAAGAGAGAGGTCATATAAGGTCATTAAGGAACAAAGTCTATGTGAGTTAACTATCTAATTTAATTCAAATAAATTATGACAGTCTAGAACCACAGAAAAGAATCTGCAGTTATAGACGATGATTATTTGTATGTGGTGATTCAAAGAGCATGTAAATATAGACGATGGAAGAAAACAGGAGAAATGAGAGTCAGGAGTTTGAAAGATGAAAGAAAAGAAGATGGTCATTTGTGCCAGAGCTTCAGAACCTTCAAAGCCGAGAATCAACGAAGAATCAAAGAATGAGAAGATGTGAAGGTCACTGGAGGCTTTCCTGAGGCTGACTTCAGCAAGACAGTATGTAGTGTGGGGAGACGCATTGCAAAAGGACATAGCAATGATTTGTCAGGCTCTGGGCAGGAATGAGAGGAATTATTCCTTATTCTGCTTCTAACCAACTGAGAGACCTTGGACCAGTTGTTTAACTCCTTTGGTTTTAATGATCCCACCTATAAAGCAAGAGGATTAGACTGGCTCAGTGGTCCTCCATAGGGACAGCACTGCCCCCCAGGGGACAGTGGGAGAATTTTTATTTTCACAAGGATTGCGCAACCCGCTCCAGTATTCTTTCCTGGAAAATCCCATGGACGGAAGAGCCTGGAAGGCTACACTCCTTGGGGTTGTAAAGAGTTGGACACAACTTAGCAACTGAGTACACACTGGTATTTAGCAAGTGTGGACAGGAATGTTAGTTATCCTGCAATGCTTACTAGTCTGGGGAAACCACTAATTGTCCTGCATGCTGTATAATTTTCTAAGGTCCCTCTGACATTGAGGTAGATGAAAAGTCTTAATATAATTAATTAAGCCTAGAACCTAACTCTGTTTTACATATGAAAGCAAAATACTTTTTGCACAGTTTTAATATGTACTTGTCCTACTAAATAGTTTCTATTCCACTATCTACCTGTACCTCTATGCTTGCATTTTTCCTTCTACTTGTACAGAATAACTCCTGATTGTCTTTTAAGCTTAAACATATTCACTATGAAATATATACATGTATATATGTCATAATAAATTACTTTCATCTTATTTCTCACTTACAGTCAAGGCACTTTTAGTTATGTGTATAAAATTTATTTATAAGTTTTATTTTAGGATAGTAGAGGCATATCTGGAGAAGGAAATGGCAGCCCACTCCAGTATTCTTGCCTGGAGAATCCCAGGGACAGAGGAGCCTGATGGGCTCCTGGCTATGGGGTCGCAGAGAGTCAGACACGACTGAAGTGCCTTAGCAGCAGCAGCAGAGGTATATTATAAAATATGTATTGCAAAAGTACTCTTGGGAGACCTCCCTGACAATCCAGTGGTTAAGACTCCACACTTCCAATGCAGGGGCCACAGGTTCGATCCCTGGTGTGGGAGGTAAGATCCCACATCTCACATAGCGTGGCCAAAGGAAAAAAAGTGCTCTTGGATCTGGAAGGTTGATAGCCACTAGAGTAGATGCTCTGAGGTTTCTCTCTCCTCTAAAATTCCACAACTCATTATTTGTCTACATTATCTTTCATGAGCGCAAACAACAGGAGAAAAGTAGAAAATTTTACTTGTTGCAACACTTTCTGTTGTACTTAACTTGAATATACACTTCACTGTACTTTTACACAATGATGATGATGTATGTGTTGGCCTGTCTTACAAATAGCCACCCAATACTTAACTAACTTAAGTAAACTATCTAAAAATAATGGAAACTGAGGTGAGCTGCATTTGCATTTTCTACCAATTTTCTACCAGTACAAAGACACAGGCAGGAGATCTCAATTATGTTGACTTTTAATGATCGCTGAAGATAACTCTAGTTCTCTGAACCTCATGTCCAGCTTGCTTTGCCTCTGTGAGCCTCCACATCCTGTTCCCTCTAAAAGGCTCTTCATTTGTTTTGCCACCAAAAGAGATAAATGAAACTATTTTGCAAGGAAAACAAATGCTTTTGACAGAGTCAAAATGGCATGTCAAATACAGATAGGAATAATTTGACATGAAATAATTTGCTTGGTTACTATCTATGGTTCTCAAAGAAAATAGTCACCATGGGGAGTTATATGAGATTCTGCAGTCCAAGAACAATTTAAGTCACTTGTTTCACCTCTGAAAAATACAGCCATGGCAAAAAATACAGCAATAATGCATATTTTGAAATTTTTACTCTCCCTTTATTTTGCAAAATGAAAACTTCTTTAATTTTCAATAACTAGAATCAAGTTTTTATTTTTACCTTTCTTCATTTTCAGCTGATAGCCAAGTGAAGTCTGTCAAATCAGTATTCTCTTAATTATTTGAGGGTTTTTTTAATATTTACTCTGCTGCACCAGCTCTTGGCATGTGGCATCTGAGATCTTCACTGCAGCATGCAAACTGTTGGTTTCAACATGTAGGACCTAGTTCCCCAATCAGGGATCGAACTTGGGCTCCCTGCATTGCGAGCTCAGAGTCTTAGCCATTGGACCACCAGGGAAGTCAATCAAACTTAGTTTCTTTTAGGATTGTCTCCACCTTTTACCCTGTAAGGTGTAGCACTGGTAAGGAGGGGCTCTGCTCTTCTATCTTGATCTGTTCTATGATGGCCTTTATTGAAGCCTCTGGCATTTCTTAACATTGGTGTCAGTCGAAAAGTCATTTCCCATCATAACTGTACTTCCTATACTCCTCTCTGCAGATGCAGAGCCGTGTCATGGCCTCGTGGCCACTCTGGGTCCTTCCTGCTCTTCGCATCTCAATCAAGCCACTCTTTACGGGCAAGGAAACTGGAGTCAGAGAGGACTCCGAGAGGGTACATTCTGACCTATCTGTCCAAGGTGCTGTGTTTAGCTGTCTCTGGTTTGATGGGTTGTCATGACTCAGGGATGCATCTATGGGAACAAGCATGTCCCAGATCAAAAAACAAAAATAAAAAATAAATAAGGTAGCATTCATCTCCTTCACTCTTGGGCCTTCAAATGTAAAGGAGAATAGAGTTCTTCTGCTTCCTTATCTTGCCCAGAATTTGGCCCATGGCAATGACAGATGAGGCCCACAGCTCCCCACATTCAGGATATCTCTCTTTCTCTCTCTCTTTTTCCCCACTGTCTCCAGTCTCTCCCTCCTCTGAACTCCAGAAGTAACTATTTAATTTTGGACTGGCAAATGAGGAAAAATAATTTTCATTCACTATCTTTCTCAGATTCTTCTGCAGTGACTTAAGGCTTTGGGGATTTTTAACATCTTTCTTTACTTAATGATATTAAAGTAAAATGAACTCCCTAACAGATTGGTAAGAGAAGTTTACCAAAACCAAACTTTTCATATTAGGTTTTGTGAAATCTAAATAGTAATTTTATTCCTGTGACTCTGGCTTAAAATAATCATAGAACTGAAAGTGTTTTTATACAAAAATTTTAAGCATTATGTTGTTTATAGTAATATCCCAAAAGGAAAACCTTCCATGTCCAAAAATATGGAAATAAAAATTTACTTTTCTGTGATTCAATAATATGCAACCCTTAGAGACTATAATGAATAAGGAGATTAGCAATGCAGAGAGACACTTGTATAGAAAATTAAAAAGTAAACATAGGTCACCTAATCTATGACAAAGGAAACAAGAATATATAGTGTAGAAAAGACAGTCTTCTTCAACAAGTGATACTGGGAAAACTGGACAGCTACATATAAAAGAATGAAATTAGAACAATTCCTAAGACCATGCACAAAAATAAACTTAAAACAGATTAAAGACCTAAATGTAAGGCCAGACACTATAAAACTCTTAGAAGAAAACATAGGCAGAACACTGTCTGACATAAATTACAGCAAGATCATATTTTATTCACCTCCTAGATTAATGAGAATAAAAATAAAAATAAACAAATGGGACCTGATTAAACTTAAAAGCTTTTACATAGCAAAGGAAATCATAAACAAAATGAAAGGACAACACACAGAATGGGGAAAAATGTTTGCAAACGAAGCAACCAACAAGGAATTAATCTTAAAATATGCAAACTGCTCATGCAGCTCAATTAAAAAAAAACAATCAAAAAATGGGCAGAAGATCTAACTGGCATCAAAGAAGACATACAGTTGGCCAATAGGCATATTAAAAGATGCTCAAAAACATTAATTATTAGATAAATGCAAGTCAAAACCATAATGAGGTTTCACCTCACACTGGTCAGGATGGCCAGTATCAAAAAATCTACAAAAGATAAATGCTGGACAGGGTGTAGAGAAAAGGAAACCTCCTTACACTGCTGATGAGAATGTAAATGGGTACAACCACTGTGGAGAACAGTGTGGAGGTTCCTTATAAAACTACAAATAGAGCTACCATATAAGCCAGCAATCCTACTCCTGTGCGTATACCCAGAGAGAACCATAATTCATAAAGATACATGCACTCTAATATTCATTGCAGCACACTATTTATAATAGCCAGGACATGAAAGCAACACAAATGTCCACTGACAGAGGAATGGATAAAGGACATGTGGTATGTGTATTCCATGGATTATTACTCAGCCATAAAAAAGAACAGAATAATGCCATTCTCAGCAACATGGATGAATCTAGAGACTGTCATACTAAGTGAAGTAAGTCAGACAGAGAAAGACAAATATCATATGATATCACTTATATGTGGAATCAAAAAATGGTAGAAACGAACTTTTCAGAAATAGAATTATAGATGTAGAAAATAGACTTATGGCTATGGGCATGGAGTGGAGGAAGGGATAAAGGGAGACTGAGATAGACATACACACACTACTATGTATAAAACAGGTAACTAATAGCGATCTACTGTACAGCACAGGGAGCGCTACTCAATACTCTGTAATGACTTCTACGGGAGCAGAATCTAAAAGAGTGGCTATATGCATATGTATAACTGATAACGCTTTGCTGTACACCAGAAACTAATACAACACTGTAAATCAATAATACTCCAATAAAAATTTTAAAGTAAGCATAAGATACAGACCAGATTTCAAAGACTACAAAACAAAATCTGTAAAAGAATGTAAAATATCTCATTGTGATCCTGATTTACATGTCAAGATGATATTATTTGGAGTAACTTGGGTTAAATAAAATATATTTTTAAGCTTAATTTTATCCATTTCTTTTAACTTTTTAATGGGACCACAAGAAGATTTTAAATTATATATGTTTATCATAGGATATTGAATATAGTTCTCTGTGCTATACAGTAGGACCTTGTTTTTTATCCATTCTATATATAAAAGCCTACATCTGCTAACCCAAAAATATCCTATGATAAACCATAATGGAAAAAGAATATTAAAAAAAGAAGAATGAATATATATGTATAAATGAATCACTTTACTGTATGGCAGTAATTAACAAAGCATTGGAAATAAATGATACTTCAATAAGGAAATAAACTTTTTTAAAAATAAAAAATAATTAAAAAAAATAAAATAGCATACGTGGCTCAAATTACGTTTCTGTAGGATAGTGCTGCTGCAGAGACTGACGCAGAAGGATCAGTGAATGCTACTGTAGTCCGATGATGGATACTTATGTACCTACAGTGAACCAGCCCTCAGAAACCTGCTTTCATCGGATACTTCCAACACTCTCACAGTTGCTGTCTTTTCTAATAGCTTTGTCTCCTCTGCTAAGCCCACAGGGTGAAGGCTTCTGATAGATGTGAGCTCTCCTGACCTCATTACTTGAGCATTTGATGATACCCATCATCTCTCCAGGAATGGAAACCTGGATTTGTTTCTAGGAACCAGGCAGCAGCTACATCAAAGAGTGAGTTGTGCCTGAATCCAGGAGGAGTGGGCAGAGAAACAGGAAATATTGTTAAATGCTAACATTACACGTGAATGGTCTCTGAACAAAAACTAATACATGATTATAAAGCCTATTTACCTGATTCACTGTTTATTAGTCCCTGGTAGTGTTTAGTTCAGAGGATCCTCAAAGCAAATGCCATTAATCCTAAAAATCTGTTTAGAAGACAGTCCTGTCCCTCCACCTGAGTGAGGTCATTGGCTGGAGACTCAGCCTGTACCTTTAAAGGGCTCCTGCTGGGAGAGAAGGGCTCCTGAGGACAGAGCTGCACAGGGAGGCATCACCTGACCCCTGCACCCAGGTGCTGCTGACTCATGGGGACTCAGTCCCAGACTCAAACCACTTGGACAGATAAGTGGCAAGAACGGTGTATTATTCAACCAATGCTGTTAGTGGGGGCTTTCGATAACGGATTTGTTGCTGCTGTTGTTTTTCTTAAAGGGAATTGTGCAAGTCAGCAGAACACAGAAAATAAATGTTCCTCTCTGGGCCTGACAGACCAAATACACCCTGATTAAGAGCATATCGGTTCTCCAGGCTGTCATGTACTGACCAGCAAGCAATTTCCCTGTGTTCCTTTATCAAAAAGGGCACGTTTCTGCCTTTCATCTCTTCTAAGGATTGCTATTATTCATCTAAAGATGACCCACAAATTATTTCTGGTTTATTTTCAGAAACCATGAGCTCATTTAATGCAAAATGAAGGAAGAGTTTATAACTGTGTGATGGGAACAGTGAATTTCTCAAAATGCTGTCTTGGCTAAATGACAACCTCACTGTGTGCATTTGTTCTTCAGGTTTCTCAACAGCTGTGTCTCCAACTAGACTGCATGGATGCACACTAAGTCACTTCAGTTGTGTCCAACTCTGTGTGACCCCATGGACTACAGCCCGCCAGGTTCCTCTGTCCATGGGATTCTCCAGGTAAGAATGCTAGAGTGGGTTGCCATTCCCTTCACCAGGGGATTTTCCCCACCCAGGGATAGAACCCATGTCTCTTGTGTCTCCTGTATTGCAAGCAGATTCTTTACTGCTGAGTCACTGGGGAAGCCCCTAGCTAGATTAGCAAAGCATTTACATGCTCTCCAAACTGCCTGCAGGGAGAAAGACCTCACGGTTTGGGGAGCTCTGCTGAGCTTGACCCACAATGCACCTGAGTTGTTTTAGCCGCTTGTCACTTTTTATTGCATCTCCTTTCTTCTGACCAGCTTTGCAGGTTTGCCCCAATCACAGCAATAAAGATGCTGTGGGTCAGGGCCCCCAGTTCCCTGTCCTAATGTCCCTTCTATTTCTCACCCAGCTCCCACCAACCCTTGCATTTTTGTCCGTTGCTTTTCTGTTCTTTCCTCATCCAAGCCAGAGCTGTGCAGTGGTCATTAGGACTGAATGAAAAAGTGCTCTGTATTTCCGTGACAGAGAAATGATAGACAGAAGATTCTCAGGTGGTTAAAGGGCCCACCCTTTGATGCTGGAGTGAATGTAAGCTTCATTCATTTCATTGCACCAGCAGCTGCTCAGAAAACTGCTACTGATGACTGAAAAGAGGCTTAGAGAAGAAACAGGAGCAAACACTCCCAGCCAGTAGTTTCCCCAGGGTGACTTTTTGACAGCTGTGGCAGTGCAGGCTTCAGGGTAACAAAGCTTTTTTTCTCCAGTCGTGAGGAGTTCTCTGGCTATACATGAACAAGTAATTACAGCAATTCATTGCTGTTAGAGAGTTCAGAGACAGAAATGCCTCTGGCTTAGGGATTTTTCTCCATGTGAACCCCTCATGGAGACCCTTGAAATCATGGTGACCCTCTACGAAGTCTGTTCTATACTTTAAATTTAAAGGAAACACCTTTCAGACAATTTGGCCATACCAAAAAAAAAAGAAGGTTTCTCTGTCTTATCCCCAGGCTTTATTTATAGGCAACATTACACTCTGAGTTTCCTGAGGCTCTGTGTCAACAACCTATGATGTCTATTTGGCTTTCAAGGAAGGCTTTTTGCCTTTGAATTTCTTATACCAAAAATTTCTTCTTCAGGGGTGACATTCATTAAGGTTCATTTCCATCTCACTGAGCTAGCTCTGCCTTTCCCAGAGACACAGGGATTTAGCCAGCCTTCTGTCTGTTCTTAAGCATTTATTTAATGCCTGCCTTAACTCCACCACCTCCCACATTCAACTCTTGTGCATCCATCTTTCCCACACCTGCCCCTTTTCTCTAGTCAATAAGAACATACAAAAATTTATTTCAAGTATTTGCTGAGGAAGCAAATAGAAAAGAATACATAAGAATGTATATGCCAGGGCATGGGGCTATTTATTAATAGCTCATATTTAAATTTTAATATCAATTAATCTGTTAGCTAAACCTTTTTATCAATTGCTCATTTTAGAGTGTTTCCTCAGTAACAGACACCTAAGAACTCAAACCAAAAGCAAAGGACAGAGAGACATAGTAATAATAATAACAGAAAGCTTTGAATCCTATTGCTTTTTGCCCCTCAGACAAATAAACGAAGAAGAAGCTTGATTTCATGCATGTTTTAAAACTAATGACAGGAAATGTGTGTTTCAGATTAATCAATAAATATTTGCTGACTAATGGAATGAATGTGTGTGCCTGCTCAGTCATGTCCAGCTCTTTGCGACCCCATGGATTGTAACCTTGCAGACTTCTCTGTCCATGGAATTTTCCTAGCAAGAATATTGGAGTGGGTTGCCATTTCCTACTCCAGGGGATCTTCCCAACCCAGGGACCAAAGCCATGTCTCCTGTGTCTCCTGCATTGGCAGACAGATTCTTTATAAACCTTAATATTCAACAATTTTTTTCCATTCCTGACAGATGTTAAGCATAGTTTATGCTGTCAAATGATGGATCAGAAGAGGAAGAGAACAAGAAAGCAGTGAGCATCTGAAGGTGGTATTTAGAGGTACTGAGGAAAAGCAGAGCTAGAACCAAGCTAGAAGGTGAGCCCTGAAGAAAGAGCCACATTTTCATGAGTTTGACTAGTGGGTAGGGGAGCATTTTTAATGGGTAGTTGAGTACCATTTCTATGGTCTGCAATTGCAAAACAGAATCCTAAAGGACTCAAGGACCCACCATAGGGCCACAGAATATGATCACTGACACAATTATAGGGCATTTTATAACCCCTTTTATTGAATAATACAGTATCCGTATAGCTACCTGAAAGGGCTTCCGAGGTGACAAAGTAAAGAATCCATCTGCCAAGCAGGAGACATATGTTCAATTCTTGGGTCATGAGGATTCCCCCAGAGGAGAAAATTACAACCCACTCCAGTATTCTTGCCTGGAGAATCCCATGGACAGAGGGCTGCAGTCCACGGGGTCACAAAGAGTCGGACACAACTGAGTGTCTTAGCATACATGTCATTGTGACTTCAAAGTCCAAGATCTTATCTCTAAACCATGCTTCCCCCAGTATTCTTACCTGGAAAATCTTATGGATAAAGATTGGTCACAAAGAGTCAGACATGACTTATTGACTAAACAACAAAAATAACTACCTGAGCATCAGAACAATTTAGGAGCTTTTCTTTGAAAATACAGACATCTGAACCCTACTCTGTGACATTTAATTCAGTTAGTTTAGGGTTGGGATCTATAAATCCTGATCTGATGCAGGTTAGTTGTAATATGAGCCTGGAACATCTTGCTTTGCAAGAAATTAAGCAAGTGTTGCCAGAACACCACACATACACACACACACACACACACACACACACACACAATGGACGCATGTAAAAAAGACACAGGAGCCAACCTGGTCAGCTTGAAGGGGCCCTTACTGGCCAAACTGGGAAGATTTGAGCATCAAAATAAGTAAAACAGCTACAGATTATAATCTGTTGAATAAAATAGAAATCAATGAGTTTGTTCTGTTAATGAAGACAGATGATAAACAGATCAATAGATAGATCACTTATAGATACATGGAAACATACATGGACACATATGTAGATCCACATAAACTTTCATGCAATCAGTTACTTGTCTCAACACTTTCAGACTTTACCAAGATAATTGCATGTGCAGTCATGATCTTCCTGTAGTCTTATGCACTGTGATCATAACATTAATGATCATATAAAAGAAACCTCAAAATTCCACAGCTACTCAGGTCTTTTTGCTTCTTCCTTCCTATCTCCTCCTCACTAACGATAAGACATTAAAACAAAAGCTCTTTGGAGAATACACCTAATTGAACCATAGGATTTCCAATTTAGTAACTATATTTTTGAGTACTAGCAATGTGCCAGAAGTTTTATCAAATGTTTTCATGCTATATCAGGACAGAATAGAGTATGCTGCTGTAACTAACACCACCAAAGATCTTAGTTACTTATAACAGTGAAGATTTATGATTTGCTCATAAACTCCAGGTACACTGCAGATCAACAATAGGCTTCTGCTCACAGTAGTTACTCAGGGAGCAAATTAACAGAGTGGCCACTATCTTGATCACCTTGCTAGAGGGAAAGGGGTCTCCAGAGGGTTATATAGCGGCCCCAAAATGGCACCCACAGCTTCCATCCACAATTCATTGACCAGAATAAGTCATACAGCATCATCCCTCCAACAAGGAACTAGCAATGTTATCGTGACCTGGGAGATGGAGGATGTCCCATCCAATAGTGCTAATGACGATAAAACAAGCATCAGATCACTTATCTTTAACACTGACCAACAGTTCAGTCAAATACTGACTTTCCTTATCCTCATTTAAAAGTGAGAAATCAAGGTGTATAGCAATTTAGAAAACCTGACACAGTTACCAAAAAAAAAGTGTGTGTTTGTTGCTTAGTCTTGTCCAATTCTTTGAGACTCAGTGGATTATAGCCCACCAGGCTCCTCTGTCCGAGGGATTCTCCAAACAAGAATACTGCAGTGGGTAGCCATTCCTTTCTCCAGGGGATCTTCTTGTTCCAGGGATTGAACTCAGGTCTTCTACATTGCAGGCAGACTCTTTACTTTCTGAGCCACCAAGGAAGCCCACACATAAAAGAAGAGGCAGGATATGAACCCAGATCTTGTGTGATTCTGAGTCTGTGATCATACCTACTGCCTAGCTGCTCAATCTTACCTCAGGCTTTTATGTAGTTATAAAGAAGCTTTGCTCAGAAGTATGTGGACTAACCTAGCAACAAAGAGACAGCCTTACCTATGAGCAAAATACTCTTTTACTCTAGCTGACTGGAGTGGTCCAAATCATTCCCCACCTCCATCCTGACAATGTTTTCCTTCAGTCTTCCGGCTGGTTACTATCATCCTCAGTTCTTCCAGGACCAGCACTCTTCTCTCCATCTACAAGGTCTCTTTGCTTTAGCTACTCTCTCGGACAAGAACATCTGAGCCTGACTGGCAGCCTTCTTCCCAAAACCCTGACCACACTTCTTCTCAGATATGTGGGTACAAGTAAGCTTGTTAGGATTCCACTGTGCTCAGAACCTATTTACAGCTTGGAACTCTGTGATCCAGGCTTTATCATCTCCTGGACAGTTTTGCCAAAGTAGCCTACTGTTATATTTGTCATCTGTCATGGAGAACTCAGTGAGCTGCTCTGCATAAGCGTGGCCAAGCACAGCATCAGAGGGGTCCGGGACATACTTCACCCAACCCAGAGGTAGGACTGCAAAGTCACACGGCAAAAAGTGTGCAAACATATTTATTTCTGTGTGTGTGTGCTTAATCACTCAGTCATGTCCATCTCTTAGTGACCCCATGGACTGTAGCCTGCCAGGCTTCTCTGTCCATGGGATTTTCCAGGCAAGACTACTGGCATGGGTTGCCATGGGTTACTTCAGGGGATCTTCCTGACCCAGGGATCGAACCCATGTCTCCTGTATCTGCTGCACTGGGGTAGATTCTTTACCACTGAGCCACCTGGGAATCCCATATATTTATATAAAAGTGAGTACTGAATCAAGAATAGAAATCCAGACTTAGACCCCCAAGAAATAGGAGCTGAAGTAGCTGATGGATAGATGCTTTACCCTTCCTTATTTCATCCCTCTACTCCAAGAACAATTCCCAGGCCACATGGTTCCCTATGGACTCTCCAGCAACAGGATAAAGCAATCAACTATGTTTCTTGCAAGACTGTCTCTACAGCACAAAAATGCACCATCTTATATTTGCTTTTGCTCTTTCCCAACCTCATTTTTTCTCTGTTGCAGTCTTAGAACTGGACTCTTTAATAAAACATTAGCTTGTATAGTTTGCCTCAGTCTCTCTTTTCTAGGGAACTGGACTGATGATAATAGGATTATGAAATACACATCCCTAAAGTGTTTACCACAATGGTGAGATGGATACACACACACACACACACACATATATATATTCAAAGATGCACACTCATGGCTTGGAATCACCATTGTGCTTCATCTTAACCAAACCCAAACCCAGGTGAAAGTCAATATTTCAAACTATGATCACAGTAGAAACCTTTGCACATCTCCCCTGAGCACCTGAACATTCTTTCCTTTCTGTTTATGATGCCTTTGTTCCACTTGCAGAAACGTATTTATCCTTCCAAGCTCTGTTGCTCACTACCTCCCTCCCTATGAAACCCTACTGGACAGACTACTGCCCACAGTCAGATGCTCTATCTTACTATTTGTCATACAGTTCATTTTTACAGGCTTTATTAGCAATGGAAATAGAGTTTGTTTTTTCTTAAATTATATTATATAATCTTTATTATACTAAAACCAAGCAACTATCTTGCAATAACAAGACTACTTTTGAAATACTGTTATGTTAAATCCTACTCACAGAAGATGGTATAGCCTCAGAAGGTTTCCCAAGAAAAAGATTAATGAAAACATTAATTGCTTTTCATAGTTGATAATTGCTGCTTCAAAGGTCATTTTACTCAAATACTGAATTATAACAAAAAAGTATTTAGGAAAAAATGAAGAAAAGTCAGCTCAGTATTCTATGCTAACCTAAATAGGAAAAGAATTTGAAAAATAATGGATATCATTCTGGTATGGGTATCATTTAATCACCTTGCTCTGCACCTGCAACTAACACATCATCATTAATCAACTATACTCCAATATTAAATAAATATTTTAAAAAGAAAATATTACACAATAATCTTTAGGACACTTTACATTTCAGCGCAACAAATGCATTCTTAGCATAATAAAAAGTGACTTGATTTATTTTGGTTTACACCCACATTTCAGCCCTTTGTAGCTTCAAAAAGAAAATTAGAAAGGTGGAAATTTGCTGAGAAGTGAAACCAGCCAATTCTGGGTTCAACCCAGTGCTGGGTTCTTTCTGGGTTCCCAGGGGAAAAACAAGAGGCAGAAGCATCAAAATTAAGGCAAGGCACTTAATTCAAGGTAAGCTTTGTTCTATATTTGTCAGATTCCAAACTAACACTCAGATGAGTAACAAGAGGATGATTGAACCCAAGCTCTGTTTAAAGTACATTTTTTTCCGCCTGCAAAAGCAAAAACAAATACAGAAAAAGAATACAATTCATTCAGAGGAAATGTGTATGCTAAAAGTGTCTCTGTGTCCTTTCTGCAAATATAATCACCGAGGCCTTTGAGAGCTGTCAGGGCTGAGCAATCCTAATAAATGACTGCTTTTTTCCCTAAATCAAAATTTGAGCTAAAAACCCTTCAGCTGGTGACAGCATCTGGGTCCACGAGTCCATTTAGAACCTTTTGCTCCATCTATAAAAATTCTCTTTATGAGTCTTAAAACAGGAAGTGTTTTTGACTGTTATGGTCCACATTCTATTTTAATACTGAAAAATTGGTTGTCACAAATTGTTCTCAGAAGCCCAGTTATTGATTGTCCCTGTCCATCTAGTATGTGCACATGTACATAGTTAGACAGATAGATAGATATAGGTACAGATAATGTCTTTGTCATTTTCTAGATACCAGCTAACTGTGCCATCTCCCTCTCCTTTTCAAGTTCTTCAATGTCAGACATCTCAAGGGACTCTTACTCCCAAATCCATTGTGGTTATTGTCTGGCATCACTGACATTGAGACCTTCCCTTTTTATGGAAGTTGCAGGGTGCTCTCGGTGCTTATTCAGGTGAGCTACCTCAGTTCAGGCAAATTATCATTATTAGACCACACAAAGTCTCAAGTTGTTATGATTATTATTTCTGCTATCATTCCCATTGACCCTAAATACTCTCTCTCTTCATTTTAGTGTGTCTTTCCAATCCATCTATCATGACTTTATTTTCAAACATACTGTCCTGGGAAAATATCAGTTATTAATTTTGTGGGGAATTTTTTAATTTTTCAAAATGATCCAGTGCATTCACCCTCGTTTTTTTTAAACCTATATGAAATCTATCCATGTTGGTAAATGTAAATCTAATCTAATTTCTTGCTTCTGTTGGACAGTTTCCATCTGCTGTGAAAAAAGATCTTTCATTGTCTTCTTCTAGTGATGTTCCTTCAACTTTTGCTATCACAAACAACGGTGAAATGAAAACTTCATAAATGTCTCTTCTACAATCACACAAAAATTTCTTTGCAATATTTCCCCAGAGGTAGGAGTGCAGGGTCATATTGTATCACATATTTAATTTTGTTAGGTATAGCTATATTCTTCCACCAGTTGGCAGTGCACCCAGCAGACCATGATGGTTCTTTCCTCATATTCCCATCAGCATTTGATAGCATCCACCTAACTCAATTTTTAAATCTAGTGGATATAAAGTGGTATCTGTGTTGTTAACTGAATTTGATCTTACTAATTTCTATTGAAAATGAAACTCTGTCATATCCTTGATGTTTTCTGTTTCCCCTCCTGAAAATTCTTATTTGATCCCTTGTTTTTTACTTTTCTCTGCTTTTACTTTTCTAGTTGTAAGTGCTTTGTTCATTATCGATGTTGCAAAAATCTTCTTACAGTGAATCATAATTCTGCTGACTTTGTCTGCAGTATACTTCATTAAAAAGAGTTCCTTTATACACATTGACAAATTCATCTCCCTCCTTCACTTCAAATTTTATGTTACTTACACTGTCAACTTTGAGTTTCAGAGCACTTTCTACTTTTCTTTCAAAAGATATTCACCATCCTAAAGTCACAAAGGTATTCTTTCAAAATTTTTTTCACTTTATAGATTTTCTTTCCATATTTCAGTTTTAATTACTTTGCACTTTATCTTTATGCATGGGATAAGGTTGTCAGGAAGGAATTCAACCTTTTATTCATACATTGATTCACCTTTAATAAAACAACTTACTATTTATCCTTCCTCATGAATTTGCGATGACATTTCTATCTTATAACAAGTTCCCATTTTAATTTGATCTGCATCTACTGTATAGCATTGGTCCTTTTGACTGCTCCCATACAGTACATGCTATTTTAGTTAAAATAGCTTTGAAATGTGTCTTAATCTAATAAGGTCAGCCTCCATTATCTTTCTCTGAATTATCATAACTATTAATGTATTTAGTATTCATATAACTTCAAAGTAAGTTTGTTTATTTGCCCAAGAAATATTGAGATTTTCCATGTTGTTGTTCAGTTGCTAAGTCATGCCCAACTCTTTGCAACCCCATGGACTGCAGTGCACCAGGCTTCCCTGTCCTTCAACTATCTCCTTGAGTTTGCTCAAATTCATGTTCCTTTAGTTGATAATGCTATCTAACCATCTCATCCTCTGCCACCCTCCTTCTCCTTTTGTCTTCCATCTTTCCCAGCATCAGGGTCTTTTCCAAAGAGTCAGCTCCTTACATCAGGTGGCCAAAGTATTGGAACTTCAGCTTCAGCATCAGATTGGAATAGCATTAAAAAATGGTTAAATCATGGGTCTATAAACTTTTTATGTAAAAGCCACATAATAAATATTTTAGTCTTTGCAGACCATACATTATGTGTTGCAACTACTCAATTCTGCTATTTCAGAAGGGTAACAGCCTAAGACATATGTAAACAAAGAATGTGGCTGGGTTCCAATAAAACTTTATTTACAAGAGCTAGTAGACTGGATGTGATCTCCAGGTTTAGTTTGCTAATGCCTTGTATAGATTAATTTGAGGAGAATTAAAGTCAGACACAACTGAACAACTGGATTGAACTGAATATCTTTATAATGTTAATTATTATTAATAACCTGCTTGCTAATGCAGGAGACATAAGAGACATGGGTTCAGTCCCTGAGTCAGGAAGATCCCCTGGAGGCGTGCATGGCAGCCCACTCCAGTATTCTTGCCTGGAGAATCCCATGGACAGAGGAGCCTGGCGGGCCACAGTACAGAGGGCAACTGTATGTGAATCAGTGAAGTCAGAACACCTTACACTCTGCACAAAAATAAAAACGCAAGATGGCTAAAAGACATAAGCATACAATATAACACCATAAAACTCCTATACAGATCATAGGCAAAACATTCTCTGACATGAATCATACCAATATTTTCTTATCTCTGTGTCCCAAGGCAATAGAAATAAAAGCAAAAATAAACAAGTGGAACCTAATCAAATTTACAAGCTTTTGCACAGCAAAGGAAACCATAAACAAAACGTAAAGACAACCTACAGACTAGGAGAAAATATTTGCAAACGATGCAACCAACAAGGGCTTAATTTCCAAAATACACAAACAGCTCATACAACTCAACAACAAAAACCAAACAACCCAATTCAAAAAATGGGCAGAAGACCTAAGTAGACATTTCTCCAAAGAGGACATACAGAGGGCCAATAGGCCCAAGAAAAGATGTTCAACATCACTAATTATTAAACGAATGCAAATCAAAACTATAATGAGACACACCACATCATACCAGTCAGAATGGCTATCACTAAAAAGTCTACAAACAACAAGTGCTAGAGAGGGTGTGGAGAAAAGGGAACACTCCTACACTGTCGATGGGAATGTAAATTGGTGCAACCACTATGGAAAACACTATTGAGGTTACTTAGAAAGCTAAAAATAGAATTACCATATGATCCAGCAATCCCACTCCTAGGCATATATCCAGACAAAACTCTAATTCAAAAAAATACATGTGGATGATTTGGGAGAACGGCATTGAAACATGTTAAGTATCAGATGTGAAATCAATCGCCAGCCCAGGATTGTTGCTCGGGGCTGGTGCACCGAGATTTCTGGGGGGAGGGAGTCGGGAGGGAGGAGGGAGGGGGGTTCTGGAGGGGGAGCATACGTACACCCATGGCGATATCATGTCATTGTATGGCAAAACCAATAAAATAAATAAATAAATAAAAGGAAAAATAATAATAATAATAAAAAAAGATACATGCACCCCCAACATTCATAGCAACACTATTCACAATAGCCAAGACATGGAAACAACTTAAATGTCCATCAAAAGATGAATGGATAAAGAAGATGTGGTACATGTATATAGTGGAATACTACTTGGCCATAAAAAGAATGAAATAATGCCAGTTGCAGCGACATGGATGGGCCTAGAGATTACACTAAGGTCAGTAAGTCAGAAGGACAAATACCATGCAATATCACTTGATATGTGCACTCTAAAATATGACACAAATGAACCTACCTACAAAACAGAAACAGACTCACAGACAGAAAACAGACTTGTGGTTACCAAGGGGAAGAGGGGTGGGAGTTTGGGGTTAGTAGAGGCAAACTATTATACATAAAATGGATAAACAACAAGATCCTACTGTATAGCACAGGGAACTACATTCAATATCCTAGGATAAACCACAATGGGAAAGACTATAAAAAAGAATATAGGTGTATAACTGAGTCACCTTGCTGTACAGCAGAAATTAACACAACACTGTAAATAAACTATACTTCAATAAAAAGCTAAATTTTAAAAAATTGTCTCCCTAAAGGACTTCTGAATTCTTTATCATTCTTTGTAACTAAAATATTGTTGTTGTTATTGTAAATGGCATCTTAGTTTTCAGAACAACTTTTACTCAGTTATTGTTGGTTTAGGTAAATATAACTAATGTGGTATGTGGATATTATAACTAAGAATCCATTTGAAATTTCTTATTAGTTGCATGAACCTTTCTTTGATTCTTTTGGGTTTGATATGTTAATTAAGATATCATCTTCATGAAATAATTTTATCTACTCCCTTCTAAATCTTGTAGCAATTTAGAATTTTTGAATTTAGTTATAAGGACCTCTAGTTCCACACTGAACTGTAACAGCAAGAACAGACACACTTGGGAGGGGTTTTTTTGTTGTTTTTTTTTTACTGAACTCAGTGGTAAAAATCTGAATTTTATAATAAAGCGCCATTTGTACTTTGACATTTGTGTCAATATCCACTTTTCAGTTAAGGTAGTTTCCTTTACTGTTACTTATCTGCAAGCTTTCATAGTAAATGTGTGTAGAAAACTAGCCAGCAATTTATTTGAACCAACTATTTTTTTTCCTCTAGTTCATTAATGTGGTGACTTATGTGGATATATTTTTCTGATATTCAATCATCCTTGCATTCCTGGGGAAAAAAAATGACATGATCATGATACCTTAATTTTAAATAAGTATCTGATTTAGAAAGAGTATTTTTATGTTTGTGTACTTCTTTCATTGCTCGCCACCTTACCCAGCAGTGAGCAGTCGTAAACCCCAGACAGACAAGGATTTTCTTTTTCCAATATTACATTCAATGGTCACTCTTAAATAATTAGTTGTGAAATTTTTTAAAAGAAAGTTGTACAGCTGTACTTAAGTGATATTAACCTAAAATTATCTTTTCTTAAATTAGCTTTTTAGTATTATGGTGTACTAACTTTGGCCACCTGATGCAAAGAGCTGACTCATTGGAAAAGACCCTGATGCTGGGAATGATTGAGGGCAGGAGGAGAAGGTGACGACAGAAGATGAGATGGTTGGATCGCATCACCGACTCAATGGACATGGGTTTGGGTGGACTCCGGGAGTTCGTGATGGACAGGGAGGCCTGGCATGGTGCAGTTCATAGGGTTGCAAAGAGTCAGACACAACTGAGCTTCAGGAGTAATCTATATGGGGATTACTGTTTCTTTGAAATTTGTATAATAAATCAGAGAAACTATTTGGGCCCAGAAATAATTGGGGTTGAGCATATTTCATAGAAAATGGAAGATTAATCATCATTTAATTTCTGGAATCATAATTTACTATAGCTTTTTATCTCTTCTTTTGACAACTCTGATATATTATGAATTTAAGATATTTATTCTTAGTTTTTCAATTCTATGGCAGATTTTTCTTCAAAATATTCTTTACTTTTTTAATAAAACCATTTCAAAATCTTCAATTATAATACCCTTCTTTTCAATTCATTATTGCATTGCATTTTGTAATTAGTCTTAGCAGAGATCTTTCAGCTTTGTGTCAAATTTTCCTGTTTTTTGTTATTGTTATTCTTAAATTTATTAATTTCTGCCTTTATTATTTTATTTATTTCCTTCTTGATTTATATTTACTCTGTCATTCTTCTGCTAGCTTCTTGTTTATGTATTTTCTTTCTTTCTGTAAGAACACAAAGTTCTAGAACACAAAGTTTTGGATAGTCATTAGCTCTGTTCCACAAATTTTGACATGTACCACTTTGTTATCTAGCTTTAAGCATTTCATAACTTTTTATTTCATATGGGAATTATTTAGTAATATTTTCAAATTATATGGAGGTAGATTCTCTTAAGCTCCTCTGTTATTATAAATTTTTGCTGTGTTGTGGTCAGAGTACATTATTTGTATAATGCCAATTTTTGTGCCACTTGTGCTCAGTCACTAAGTCAGGTCAACTGTTATACAACCCTTTGGACTATAGCCCGCCAGGCTCCTCTGTACATGGGATTTCCTAGGCAAGAATACAGGAGTAGGTTGATGCCAATGCTTTGCAATTTATTGGGATTTCCTTTGTGGCCTAGTACATATTTTTTTAATACAATATGTGGCTCTCAATGAGATAGCTGCATCACCAATGCAATGAACAGGAACTTGGGCAAACTCTGGGAGATGGGGAGGGACAGGGAGGTCGGGCATGTTACAGTCTACAGGGTCACAAAGAGTCAGACTGAAAACTGAACGACGACAACATGGCGCTCAAAGGTCTTCCCAGGTGGCACTAGTGGTAAAGAACCAGCCTGCGATGCAGGAGGCGCAGGTTGATCCCTGAGTCAGGAAAATCCCCTGGAGGAGGGAATGGCAACTCACTGCATTATTCTCGCCTGGAGAATCTCATGGACAGAGGAGCCTGGTAGGCTATAGTAGGTGGGGATGCAAAGAGTTGAACACAACTGAAGCGACTTAGCACACATGCACGCACGCAGCTCTCAATAATTATATATTTCTACTTACAAAAGTTCGATTATAAAATTCTATGAGTCTTTTAGGTCAAATTTTTATCTTTGGCTTGCTTGTACTTTCAATTTCCAAAACAGATGCATTAAAAAGAAAAAAAACTCTCACTAACATTATTAACACTTCTGTTGCTCTGTCTGTTTAACTCCATAATTTGACGCTTTATATATTTAAAGGCTCTATCATTAAGTGAATATGTCTTCAAGATCGCCATAACTTATTTGCATTTTATTTGCACTACTATCCTTTTTGTCTTCCTATGTCATTTTCACCTTCTGTTAATTTTTTTTCAGATCTATAGAATCCCGGGGCTTCCCTGGTGGCTCTGTGGGAAAGAATCCGCCTGCCAATGCAGGAGACATGAGTTTGATGCCTAGTTTGGAAAGATCCCACATGCTGTGGAGCAGCTAAGCCCCTGTGCTATAACTATTGAGCCTGTGCTCTAGAGCCTGAGATCTACAACTACTGATCCCTCCACGCTGCATCTACTGAAACCTGTACACCCTAGAGCCCCTACTCCACAAAAAGAGAAGCTACAGCAATGAGAAGCCTTAGCCCGTCAACTAGAGAGTGGCAACTACAGTGGCCCAAGTTCACGGCAACTAGAGAAAAGCCAGCACAGCAGTGAAGACTCAGCACAGCCAAAAATAAATAACACAATTTTTAAAAAAATCTATAGAATCTGTTATGATGCCAATTCTGTAATTCCTGATCATTTCACAATCAGTTGGCCTGGTGGCTTATAAATTTTATCAACCTTCTCAAAGAATGAACTTTTAGTTTCACTGACTTTCTCTTTAGTACTTCTGGGGTTTGGGGATTTTTTGTTTTTTGTTTTTTTTTTTACTTTTCTTTACATTATCATGTTGGTTTTGCCATACATTGACATGAATCCGCTATGGGTATTGCTTCTGTTTTTAATTAACTTACTTTTCTGCTTTTTATTTTTCTTTTTTGTTCCCTGCTTACTTTGTCTTTCATTTGGACTTTTTTTTTTCTAGTTTCTTATCATTTGTCAACTTTTCACTCTGTGACCTCTAAGATGAGTGATGACAGACAGTGACTGGCATCCATGAAGTTAACTCCCTTTGAAATACTGGACAACTGCTTGGAATCTGGGCGTTCAGTTTTTTCTCTTCTCTACCTCACCTGCTGCAAAGAATTTTTTGCATGTGTGTGTGCTCAGTCATGTCCAACTCTTTGAAACCTCATGGATGGCAGCCTACCAGGCTCCTCTGTCCATGGAAATTTCCAGGCAAGAGTACTGGAGTGGATTGCTATTCCTACTCCAGGGGATATTCCCAACCCAGGCATCGAACCACATCCCCTGCATTAGCAGGCGGACTCTTTACCACTGTGCCACCTGGGAAGATTCACACATCTTATTTCAGTTGGTGATTACACAGGTTTTGCTTGGGTTTGTTTGCTTTCATTTGACCGTTTCCTAACTAGTCCAAGAAACATGACAGGAAAGACATTCTACCACCTTTTACCTCCAAGAGCTCCTATTACAGAGCTTTGATCTGCGAAGGTGTTCAATAATGTTTATTAAATTGATTTGGCCTAAGGTGGCTCAGGTCAGTTTTTGGAGGTGCCACAAGACGGTATGCTGACAGGCTAGCACCAAAGGGTTTCAATGAAGCCAACTTAGGTTATGATGTCAACCACAGCCATGTCTACAGAAATCTGAGGTTTTCAAAGAATCAATAGTCATTAAAAACACCTGTTAAAAGGAGTTAAAAATCTATGCATTATCATTTCCTCTGAATTGTGATGGGGAGAAATTTTATGCTAGATCAGCAGATGGACAACTGTGAATTTTTAGAAGTGAGTACAATGCTCTTTGTTCTTATGGATGGTGATTTCAGACTACAGCAAATAATGTAACACTAAAAAGCACATTAGGCTTTAAGTCCCTTCTCTTCCTAAACAATAAGAAGCCCACCTGGCAGATGTATGTCACCCAACAGGTCCTCCTGATTTTCACTTGAGCTTATTTGTTGTTTGAAAGATGCAACTGGAGGTGATGCCCAATTATTTCCTTTAAGCCATCACTGTCATTCTATGCCTGAGTCATCCCTACCTTAAAAGTCTTAGGATTGTGTGTAGAGTACAGAGTTCAAGTGACCTTGAACAAGCACATTGATCATAAGGAATTTACAGTTTAAGAAGAAAAATTGAGTCATCCCCCAGTGACTCAATTTAAGTTTTGGACTTATTTAAGTTTTGGAACTCATTTAAGTTTTGGAACTTCATCATTTCACTGTTTTCTCAGTTATGAAATGGAAGCATTAGCAAGATATGCCTCCTGTTGCCTACCTGCAGCAGCAAACCCCAACTGGGAAAAAATCATGTGTGGAACTGTTTTAAAAAAAATCTCTCTAGAGCTGGCAGTCTGGACTGCCATGATTGAGTAGACTGGGTAATAGATGAGCAAATGCTTACCCTGGAAAGAAAGCGTCGACCTGGGTGTTGTGTGCCAACAAGAAGAAGAAGAAATGTACGATTTGACAAAGTGGGAGTCTGCATGGCAAGAGTAAGGAAGCAGATTTTTAGGAAAATTACATAATCAGAGAAGAGAACAAAACCTTTGAGCTAATTCTGTCCTGAGCAAATTTCCTTGGGAAAATAAAGCTTACTATAAGAAAGTCATGTCAGAACAAATTTGAGTCATTTTGAAAACAGAGTTTCATGGCTGGAAGAAGAGATGGCTGGCATGAAATAGCCCAAAAGAATTTCTCCCCATGTAATTTACTTCTAGTACTCTTGGCATACTAGAGTTTCCTTTATCCTGGAGTATAAATATTGGAGTTTCCTTTATTCATGTAGTAAATGCATGTGTGTGTGCATGAAGTGTGTGAGTATGCCTGTGTGTGCATATGTGTGCATGTGTTTCTGTATATGTATTAATGCTAAGCATGGTGCTAGGCCTCAGATACCACAGTGAATGAGAAAGGCGCAGTCTTTGTCCTCCTAGGTTAGCATCCAATAGGAATTTTAAGCCAGAGAGAGACACTAAATTTTGCGATTCTTTGAAGGCCAGGACTCATGACATCAAATGTATCCATATCTAGGACACTGATTTAAAACTTCTAAGTGTTACAACAAACTAGTGAATGTAACAAAGAGAAGTAGACTCACAGATAAAGGGAACAAACTGCTGGTTGCTAGTGGGGAGAGGAAAGAAGAAGGGGGAACATAGGGGGAGAGGAGTAAAAGGTACCAACCATTAGGTATAAAATAAGCTACAAGGGTATATGGTGTACAATATTTTATAATATAGCCAATATTTTATGATAATGGTAAATGGGAGTATAACCTTTGAAAATTATGAATCACTATATTGGACACCTATAACTTATATAATATTGTACAGCAACTAGTCTTTAATTAAAAAATCCTAAATGTCCAATTGTGTGTTAGACACTCTGTCATGTCCGACTCTTTGCAACCCCATGGACTACAGCCCACCAGGCTCCTCTGTCCATGGAATTCTCCAGGCAAGAATACAGGAGTAGGTTGCTATTCCCTTCTCCAGGAAATGTCCAATAAATAACTGCTAGATAATTTTTAACTGTCAATTTTATTTTGAAAGCACTATAAAAGTTGTGGCTTGTGCCAAAATGAATTGTTCAACATAAACATATTTATGTCTGGTTTGGCAGATAGATAGGTGGATAGATACACACAGACGTACTTTGAGCATCATCACTATTCTCAGATGCAGTCAATAGACTCAACTCTAGCTAGTTAGATCAGAAAGGCATTTATTATAGATTATTGGGTGACATACCACACCTCCAGGAGGGCCATGAGTCATGAATAGATGCTACACATCCAGAAAGAACTGCAAATGGGAGAAACACTCTACCTACTGTGAGAATGTTATGAGGAAAACCTCACTCCTGCCACCATGTGGCTGAGACTCCATGCTCCCGATGCAGGGGACCTGGGTTCAATCCCTGCTCAGGAAACTAGATCCCACACACCACAACTAAAACCCAGCACAGCCAAATAGATGAACACTTTTTAAAAAAAAAAATGTTTAAAGACTTTTAAAGATAGAACCCTGACTGCAAGGAAAAGTGGAAATTGTAGCTGTTAAGAGTACCGTGCAAGCCAATCCATCATGAAATTTCCTCCATGACCAAGATGTTTGTCATAACTAGCTCATCAGCTGGAACTGTGTTCCTAGAAGAGGTCCTTAAATACATGTATAGGGAAGGTCGTGATTGCTGGTGTGAGTGGAGTTGAGGGAGATGAATCCCTTTCCTTACTCCTACTCTTCATCATATAGGTGCTAGTGGCAAGCAAGTAGTGACTATAGATCTGGAGAATCTCGGGTTTTTAATGTCAGCTGAGTGGCCTTTCCTCAGAGGAAAATGCAGTCTGCCGGATCCCCTTCACGGAGCTGCTGAGGAGATAACATGTGGACAGGCTCTCGAGTCATCTCATTGGCATCATGCCCACGCTTGCTTCCTTCTCTTAGACTCTGTTTCCCCTGTGATCTAAGACAGACATCAGCCTGATCAGACTCCTCCCTTTACCTAAACTGCCTCAATTGAATCGGTCACCAAGATCTGTCTGGTTTTAAGAATTTTTTTTTCAGTGTGGGCCCTTTTCAAAGTCTTTATTGAGTTTGTTACAATACTGTCTCTGTTTTACATTTTGGTTTTTGACCAGAGGCGTGTCGGATCTTCACTCCTCCATCAGGTATCGAACCCACAGCCCCTGCCCTGGGAGGTGAAAGTCCCACCATTCGACCACCAGGGAAGGCCCACCAAGACCTGTTTAATCCACTTCAAAAACCACACTCACATCTGGGCTCTTCCTGCCATTCCCACTGTTAAGTCAGTTCCGATTCTCATCCTTGTCTCCTCTAGGCTGGTAGCCTCCCAGCTTCCCACTTGTCCATCCTAATAAGCAAATCAGGTCACACCACTCTCCTAAGTAGTGTTAGGCTATTTTCATTGTGCTGCTGCTGCTGCTGCTGCTGCTCAGTCGCTTCAGTCGTGTCCGACTCTGCGTGACCCCATAGACGGCAGCCCACCAGGCTCCCCCATCCCTGGGATTCTCCAGGCAAGAACACAGGAGTGGGTTGCCATTTCCTCCTCCAATGCATGAAAGTGAAAGTGAAAGTGAAGTTGCTCAGTCGTGTCCAACTTGTAGCGACCCCATGGGCTGCAGCCCACCAGGCTCCTCCGTCCATAGGATTTTCCAGGCAAGGGTACTGGAGTGGGGTGCCATTGCCTTCTCGGTTGTAACTGCACCCAAATTCATACTGTGAAAACAGACTATCTGAGCAAAAAGATACGCATTTTAAAGAGGAGGGTGACTAATTCCAACAGAGAATGACAGTCACTTTTTTGAAACGATCAGTGTTAGAAGTTTCAGAAGGTGGAAAAATAAAAATTTAATGATGTTCCAATGATTACTATTAAAGATGGATCAATATTAAAACAAGAATTTGGGGGCTTTCCTGACAGCCCAGCAGCTAAGATTCAGCACTTCCAGTGCAGGGGGCGTGGGTTCAATCCCTGCTCAGGGAATTAAGGTTCCACAGGCTGTGTGGCACAGCCAAAAAGAAACATAGACAATGGTGATGGTTGTACAACTTTGTGAATATAATAAAAACCACTAAGTTGTTAAAATAAAAAAAAGAAATGTTGTCTTCATCAAGGATGCTTTATAAGCCTCTTTCATGTAATTCCTCTATGTCTGCTTCTTCTCATTTTTCATGAAGCACACAACTCCTGCCCATTTTTATGCTTTGTATCTTTACTCTGTCAACTTCATCCCATTCCTCCACTGGTTAGTCTTCACACCCATGATTTTATATGAAAGAAAATGTATATTGCATCAAATGATACATCTCAGCCACATTCTTGATGTTATCCAACCCACTTCATGATGTCTTTGCTTTTGAGAAACCCTATATATATCTACTATCTAATTTGGAGCCTCCTTTCTAAGTTTTCATCACATTTACCTCAAAAATAGTTCTCTGACAAGAAGCCAAACAAAATATCTCTAATAAAGCAAATAGTGTGTGACACTTCTTAAAGTTAAAAATTAAGGTTTTAATTTTAAATTTAAACTTAGCTTTAAATTTTTAAGTTTTAAATTTAAACTTTAAAGTTAAAATTCTAGATTATTACTTTATTTTTTCATCCAGGTAGCTTCCAAACAAGAACACACTCTGCTAAACAAGTTATTTGGGATCACATAGAGATTAGCATTCTAGCATAACATCTCTAACACCTAATTAGTTTAAACAAATACCTCACTCACAGAAATCACAGGAAATCAGAAACTGCCTATTAAGCTGCTAAGTATGAAAGGTGCTTGATCAAGAAGGGGGAAAAATCTTTCCAAGAGATAATTGGGAGAAGCATATTTAATGTTTCCAACTTTCTATATTGAGATTTTTTCTGTTGATTTCTGTGAGTTTGGAAGAATACATGTCCTTCCACCAAAATACACTCAGTCTCTGGCTGTCTCTGTTTCCTTCGGAAGCTCCTCCTCTGCTCAGTATCGAATACAGGTTCTCGGCGCTCTCACCTACCTGTCTCTTGTCTCTCTGCAGGCATTCTCTTAGCTGAATCTCATCCCTTTTCATGGTTTTACGTATCATTCATATGACAACCAGTACCACATCCATACCTCTAGCCCAGAGGTTTCTTCTGAGCCCATCTCTGCGCGTGTAGACAGCTCTCGACAAATCTGCTTGGTTGGCCCCAAGCCAACTTGTGTGCTCAGTCGCTTCAGTCATGTCCAACTCTTTGCAACTCCATGGACCAGAACCCCCGAGGTTCCTCTGTCCATGGGATATTCCTGGCAAGAATACTGGAGTGGGTTGCTATTTCCTCCTCCAGGGGATCTTCCTGAACCAGGGATTGAACCCAGGTCTCCTACATTGTAGGCAGATTCTCTATCACTGAGCCACAAGGGGAAGCCCAGCTTATACTCAATCTAAAGTGAAGCCTTGATTTTTGCCTTCAAAGCCACCCCTCCTCCTAACTACCTAGTCTCAGAAAATAGCACCAGCATTCATTTAATAGCTTCAAGTCCAGAAACCTCTGAGTCACATGACATCACTTCTCCATCACACTCCACACCCCATCCTTCACCAAGCTTCAGCAGTACCATCTACAACTTAATTCATATTTTCTTGTTGCTCCCCATGTCTGCTGCCAGCCTTCTGCACCAAGCCATCAACATATCTTGCCTGCACTACCTCCATAGGCTACCATGTACAGTCTTGTTCACTCTTTAATCTTTAGTCTGAGCAGCAAGCACAGTGACCTCTGTAGGACCCACACTGGCCTTCATTAACTGTGTTAAAAGTATTTAAGTAGTGGGAAAGATTGCATTTTCCATGATGGCCAGGATAACATGCTTCACACATGCTCTCAGGACCACATGTGATTGGGACTCGGGACTCTCCCCAACTAAGAGACGGAGTAAAACTACCCTCACCCTTGAATCTGGGACAGACTCAATTAATGGAATGCAGTGAAACTGACATTATGTGATTTCTGGGCCTAGGTCAAAAAGGGCCAGGAAGCTTCCATCCATTTTCCTTGAGATTCTTACTTTGGAGAAAGTCAGCTGTAAAAACGAACTGGAATTCCAATTTCCTGCTTTGTTATTTGGGGAATTTTTAATTTCTTTGCTTTGGCTTTAAGAAATAGCCTAAAATTTCTTATGTTGTTGTTGTTCAGTTGCCCAGTCATGTCCAACTCTTTGCAACCCCATTCCTGTAACATTAAATAAAATGATACTACCTTTTAAAAAGGTAGACCTCCATTTCAGAAAAGTCACATAAGGCCTTCCAGGTGGCAGCCTCAGCTGAACTCGCACCACCAACTGCCAAACATCGTAACCATCTAGCCCAGCTGAGACTTTGGCTGATGGTCACTGACCCCAGGCAACATCTGAACAAAACTAAATAAGAGAATCTGAGCAAGAACTGCCCAGCTGAGTCCATTATGAATTACTGGCCCACAAAATCTGAGTAAAAATTAAATGGCCATTCTTATACTACTAAATTTGGGGGTTACTCATTTATACAGCAATAGTGACTGGATCCGCTTCCAACTGTCCTCAGGATAACATCCAACATCCTTTCTGAAACCCACAGTTACTGCATGATTTGGATCCTGGCTAGTCCTGCAGTCTCTATTTAAGCCTTGCTAACCAGGCATCAACCACTCTGACCCTTGCTTATTCCTCATCAGAAACTCTAGTGAGACAATTTTTTCCTTGCCTGAAATGCACTCTTCACCTGTCTAACATCAATTCAGCCCATGGATCTTAACTGTCATTTCTTCAAGAACACTAAAATAATACTAAAATGGGGTGTTTGCAGGCTAAGTCTCTTCAGTCGTGTCCAACTCTTTGCCACCGTAGCCCACCAGGCTCCTCTGACCATGGATTCCCCAGGCAAGAATATTGGAGTAGGCTGCCATGTCTATTGTTGTTGCTTTTAAATGGAAAAAAAACTTGAGCAAAATGATCCACTGCTGGGAAGGAGATGGTGGAGAGGGAGAGGGGAGGGAGAAGATGATCAGTGGAGAAAGGTGGGCTGCAGAGATTGCATCCCTATCTCAGACATGGAAGAGAATGAAGAAAGGATAGGTAACACGTAGGTATCTCCTGCATTCTCTTTGAGCCTGCTCCACCAGCTAAGGCTGATGGGGAATCTGCATCAAGTGTCCCATGCCTTATGGTTATCTTTGGGATCTGCCAGTGGGAAGTCCTGGCAGGGGACTGATGGGAACGGGGAGAGAGAAGTAGAAATATTTAGTGTGCCTGGTCCCTCCTCATGGGGTTGCTTTTAGTTGGCTGCTTCCTTTACTGTGCAATCCATGGTCACTGCTCCTCTCAAAATGGCCTTCATCACACTGGCTCCACCGAGACTCTAAGAGTCTGTCATCTTCTTCTGCCTGCTGTCCTCTCTTGTTACCAGCACCAGCGGACACACTGTTCCCTGGGGCTCCCTACACCCCCCTCCTAAAGTCTTTGTAAAGCATCTGCTTATTAAACCATCCTCAAATTATCCTAATTTAAATGTGACATTTGTTTCCTGCTGAGCCCTTGTCAGATACTGGGAGGAATGCTGATGAGTAAGTAGGTGGAAAGGGCAAGAACACGTTTAACAGGTAACAAACAACATCTGATTCTATTTCAGTTAAAATGCATAGGAAACTGAAAGATACATCACTAAAACAATAAACCAAGGAATAACATGAAAGTACTGAGCTATCATCATCTGTGTAAATACAAAAAGAATGCTTAGAGAGAGAAAAAAAAAAAGTTCTCTTCCTTTAAACAATGGAATCTTTTTCTCTTTTTTCCACTTAAAGCTCTAAGTAAGCCAAGTCAAGTTCATGAGAGATTACGGAGAACAAACCTGATGAGTCATTTCATCTCTTTTCAGTTACCCACACGGGGTAAACTTAGAACATCACTCTGCAATACACATTACAGTGGTCTTGGCAAATTAGAATACCTTAAGTGTTGTTTTCCTTTTTCTCAAAGTTTTTCAGAATCCAAAAATAAGACAATAACATTTTTTGAATGAAAGCCTGAATCAAGGCAGATGAACTTTGCCTGAGATCCACTGGGCCTGTTTCAGTTTAGGAAATAACCTTGGCTCCTGAAAGAGGAATAAGCATAAATGAGAAATTCTGGCCCCAGTGGATTTGCTACCATCATCAGCAACACCCTAGGCTATTTTTAAGACTTTTTATATTACCATCAACATCATACACTTTGACTGCTGGAAATAAATGCTAAGAACATTCATAGAGCATTTACTCTGTGCCAGGCAGTGTTCTAAGAAATTATATAAATCAAATTATGCTATCCTCTTGACAATTGTTATTATGGAAGACATTAGTACTCTTATTTTCAGAATAGAATAGTGTTAGTTCCTCAGTTGTGTATGACTCTAGGCAATCGCATGGACTGTAGCCCACCAGGCTCCTCAGTCCATGGGATTATCCTAGCAAGAATACTGGAGTGGGTTGCCATTTCCTTCTCCAGGGGGACCTTCCTAACCCAGGGATCAAACCCAGGTCTCCTGCATTGCAGGCAGATTCTTTACCATCTGAGACAGTGGGAAGTCTTATTTTTAGAAAAAGAAATGAAAACATAGAGAGGTTAGGTAAACTGTCAAAGTCATACACTTAACAGCTATATAAAAAAGAAACCCAAGACCCACAGGACCACTAGGGACAACTATAACTGGAAATCTAGAGAGATGAGCTTTTGATTTATTTTTTTATTCTTTCCTTTTTAACTGCTAAGGAAAGGTCTTCAAACTATAAAGTACACTCAAGACTCAGTCTAATAGAATGTTTTTCCCAAACTCTTGGATTCAGATACTGGAATTTGAAGTCAGATCTGAATGACAGCAACATCTATGCTGTACTGCCTCTCACAATCAAAGAGCCACTTTCTAAAGTCATAATTTCCACATAAATCTTCACATAGACCACATAATGTACATGCTAAGTCATTTCAATCATGACTAACTTTTTGCAACACTATGCACTGTTGCAACACTATGCCAGTCTCCTTTATCCATGGGATTCTCCAAGTAAGAATACTGGAATGGGTTGCTATGCCCTCCTTCATGGGATCTTCCCAACCCAGAGATTCAGCCCAAGTTCCTCATGTCTCCTGCACTGGCAAGTGGGTTCTTTACCACTAGCACCAGCTGGGAAGCCCAGACCACATAGATCTGTGGAATAAGAAAACATTTGTACCTTTGGGCTGATGAACGTCTTAAAATAATTCCATGGTTTTCATAACTTTCAAAACCAAATACAAGAAACATGCTCAAAAGTAGCTCTTTATCTTTCTCTGAAGTGTTCTAAATTATTTTCTTAAACTAAATTATGATGATCAGAGAAATTATAGAAAATGTTCTGGTACTTGTGCCTTGACAGATTAATGGAAATCACTTTGGTATATATCAATACAGCATTAGAAAACATTATTTTGTCTATTTATTTACGCTCTATCTAGACTCAGTAAAGGAAAAGGTGACTTCTAAAGACACACATAGGATTGTATGATAAAACTTGACCATAAACAAAAATTAAAGTACATGCTGTACACAAATATCCACGGAAGTGCTGTACCATCCTCATAAATGGCTCATGAATACCATGCTGAGAATCTTGGTATTTAGGTGACCTCAAATCACTGGGAGGACTTCCAAGGTAGCTCAATGGTAACAACTCTGCCTTCCAATGCTGGAGATACAGGTTCAATCTCTGTGTCATGAAGATCCCGTGAAGAAGGAAATGGTAACCCACTCCAGTTTTCTTGTATGGGAAATCCCATGAACAGAGGAGATTGGCAGTCTATATAGCCCATGGGGTTGCAAAAGAGAGGGACATGACACAGCAAATAAACAACATAAAAATCATTGGCAAGATTTTTTTTTCTTTCATTTGGCAGCATAAAATTCCTGGTTTTGCTGTATAACTCTTGTCCAGCATGTTTCTTTCATCAATGTTTTGATTTTAAGTGTGATACATACTACCGCACTGGTGCATTCTTTCTCTAATCTCATTTTTTAAAATTGTTTCATTTCCCATTTCAAAGCTAACACATGCTGATCACATCGTAATAGATGAAAAGTAAAACAAATTTCCCTTTGGCCCACCATCTAGGGATAACCAGCATTAATAACTTCCTTGTGTAACAGGAAACTATATCCAATATATTGTAATAACCTATAACGGAAAATAATCTGAAAAAGAATATATAGGTCTAACTGAATCACTTTGCTGTTACCTGAAACTAACACATTGTAAATAAATATTTTAAAAATAACTTCCTACATTTCTTTCTAGTCTTTTTGTTGTGTATAGCTTTATATGGTATATAGAAACCAAAGCACAATGATTTTTTAAATGTCTTTTTTTCAGCATATAGAAGTAACATATGTATTTCTAGAAGATTTGCAAAATACAGGGAAAAAATATGAATTGTACAATTAGAATCTCTCAGTGATAACCATGCCTAGTCAACAACGTTATTTATAATTTTTATGTGTATATATTTTTACATGAAGGAATGATACATTTGAGTATAATCAATATAGAGAAGCAGCTATGAAACTACTTCAGTTGTTACTATTGACTTAAGGGTAATTTGCTGGATCTTCTCAGTTGTAGGTATAGAAGGTTTTGGTGACGGTAGAAATTAAATCTTTGCTTCAACAAGACATTGCAAAATATGGTGATATGTTTGCACCAGCAGTGAGCTTGGGGTTGTCCTACAGTCTTTCTTGGTGAGGTGGGAAGAAATTCTTTGGCGCCCTCAAACAGATTTTCCACTTCCTTGTGTCTTTCCCTTGGTTCAGAGACCAAACTAAAATGACAGTATTAAAAACGCTCTCCTTTATCCTGTCACTGTAACCAAGGAGGAATTTATCAGAATGGAGAGGGTAGGGGGAGCATATTTTTGTAGCATGAAAGCAAAATAAAAAGTCAGAAGGTTTTTTAATTTAAAAAAAAAAATAAAAACCTCTAAGATAGTTCTGGGGAGTAAGGAGGAGAACTAAGTTTTCCTAAACCAATTTAGGTCTCATCTTATTCTAATTAGATGACTGTCAGTATTCTATGAAAATCTGGTTCGTCAGGGTGGCCCCCTCTTACCTTATTTAGAAGTAAACATTGAGGGAAGAGATTGTGCAAATGAATGCAGGTTTGGCTCTTGCACTTATGTATCTGTGTTGCAAAGTGCCTTAATGATAGGAAGGGACGGAATTGAAAGGGAGAAATTGGCAATTAGTTAGCTCTCTTGGGGCCAGCAGTGGGTTTGGTTGAGCTCCTTGAAATAATTCCTGAGTACTGGGAAGGACCACCCCCTGCCAACAACATGCAGCTTATCACCTCGCCTGCTTCGTCACTGACTCACCTCTTCTCCTGCACCAGCTCGTTCTTTTCCTCTTACATAGTCATTAAAAAGTAAAGACTGAAAACCCTTCATCTCCCCTCAGGGCAGAGCTGGAGAAAGAAATTCAGACATCATCAGAACCTACTGTCCACGGCTGATTATGTCCCCAGGGAAAGACCTCACTTCTAATCAGTGCTGAAATCAGGGGCTATTTCCCTTTTACAGGGAAAAACAAAATCATCTTTCTCTGGAGTTCTCAGAGATTCACTATAGGTTCCAGGAAAGGAATAAAAGAAATTGTTTTAAAGGCAAAGACAAAGGGAAGTGAAGCCTTCACCAAAGATAGTGTATTTGAGAGAAATGTCAGTCCTTGGAAAGGTCACATTCTGATGCTCCCCTCAAGACAATGATGTGATCAGCCATGGTCAGTCAACCAGACCACGGGCAGCTCTGTCATCACTAACTGTGTGACCCTGGGTAACTCACTTGAGCTTTCCAGGCCTCCAATTTCTTATTTATCATTGGGGCATATTAATATCACACCTTGGTACACTGGATTGTTCAAGTGTTAGTCACTCAGTTGTGTCTGACTCTTTGTGACCCCATGGACTGTAGCCCACCAGGCTCCTGAATGTCAATGGGATTATCCAGGCAAGAATACTGGAGTGGGTTTCCATTCCCTTCTCCAGGGGATCTTCCCGACCCAGAGACTGAACTGGGATCTCCTGCACTGCAGGCAGACTCTTTATCAAGTGAGCCACCAGGGAAGCCAGCCATTTGAATTGTTCAAATGGGAACCAATTTGAAATGTCTTCACATTATTATTGTTGTCAGGGTACACCATTAAACAACACACAAAACAAGTAGGCAAATTGACAGACTGCTGAGAAGTGGGGATAGGGAAAGGAATCTTCTCTATGAACTGGGTGATAAGAGGAAAAAGGTGGCAAATACACCAGAACTTGAAACAGGAGAAAGTGCCAGTTATGAGTAAAAGCTGGGGGAGATTCCAGGCAGACTGTGCAGAGGTCCTGTGGTCGATAAAACCGCTCAGTGATAGAAGAAATGAAGCAAGACCAGTGGCTCTCGAACATACTAAAAAATGAAAGTGCAGCATGAAATGGGGATGAAGAGAGATTCTGTAAGTTTCTTTTCTACCTTTCACTTATGTGGTTCTGGGATAGAAAGATTTGGATGTGACAGCTCGAACAGAACTGAAGAAAAGGAACACAACAATTCACATTCAACAATTAGCAAAGACACATCCAGAGACTTATGGTCTAAAATTTGACCTGACCACCCTCAACAAAATTTCAAATCCTTATCTATATTATACCTACAACACTGCAACATTTTTCCACCAATAAAATATAAGAAGACAAGAAATCAAGAGTATGGCATGATGACCACTGTTATTGCTGCAGATGGTGACTGCAGCCATGAAATTAAAGATGCTGGCTCCTTGGAAAAAAACCTATGACCAACCTAGACAGTATATTAAAAAGCAGAGACATTACTTTGCTGACAAAGGTCTGTCTAGTCAAAGCTATTGTTTTCCAGTAGTCAGTAGTCATGATGACCACTGGAGACCATCATTTGGTACGGAGGTCACTTAACTAGACCTCCCAAATAGGCCCATCTCCAGTATGGAAAGGTGGATCCCTGAGATTACTCTGAAAGGGACTTTAAGCAATGGCATACAGCCCAACTCTTTAATCTCAAACCAAGAGTCAACCTAACAGATTTGAGCTCCATCTGCAATTTTTCCACTCTGTCCATTCTCTGCTGCAGGTTAACTGGCCTGAGCAGTGGATCCAGCCAGTTGCAAAAGTTCTTAATGCACTGCTCACAGCCAAATCATTTAAAAAATGAAGCTGCACAATTTATACAGGAGATACATTTGTCTCTGTGGGGTACTGACACAAAATCTCTCTTCTTTACTCTCTATGTCTCACCCTGAATGGTCACATTCAAGCCAGGAATGGTTAGATAACTCCCAAATCTATCCTCTGGCTTCAGTATCTCTCACACACATGAAAACTCTTTGCTAACCATCTCCTGGGTAACCCCATTAGTCTATCACACTTGCAAATTTAAGATATCCAGAGCAGAATGACCACTTCTTCCCAAGTCCATAAAGGCATTACCATCCACCAAACTGCTTAACAAAAGAGTTTTTTTTAATTAAAATTATTTTTCTTTAATTAGCAACCTTGGCAGGGTGGGAATGGGGGATGGATCACATCTGGACTTCCAGGCAATGGCAGAAACCCCAAACCAGAGGGCTTTTACATGTCACCCTGGAGCAGAGTTTAAACCAGGCCAGACCCACTCCAGTTTTAGCCATGGGCTTCTCAAAACACCTGGTCCCAGGTTCACTGGTCACAAACTGACTTTGCTTTTCCCTTTTCCACATTCAGTCAACCATCAGTCCCTACAGCTTTTTTTTAGCTCTATATATACTACAGCAATTTTTTAAATTGGGATATAGTTTCTTTGTCCCAGGCCTCCAAGGTGGCTCAGTTGGTAAAGAATTTGCCTGCAATGCAGACCTGGGTTCAATCCCTGGGTTGGGAAGATCCCCTGGAAGAGAAAATGGCAACCCACTCCAGTATTCTTGCCTGGAGAATTCCACGGACAGAGGGGCTTGGGAGGCTTACAGGCCATGGGATCAAAGGGTCGGACACAACTGAGTGACTAACACTTTCACTCTCTTTGTCCCTATAGCTTTACTGCCTTAACGCCTCTTGAGTCTTACCCCTCCCACCCAGCTCTCATCATTGCCTGCCTGAGTCTTCCAGCTCCCCATCTGGCCCACTCAAATTTATCCTCCACAAAAATATCTTAATGGTCTTCACCAAAGGCAAACCTAGCCATGTCAGTTTTTTGCTTACCCCTTATCCCCTGGCTTTCAATACAGTGGTCGAATGCTCCAGCTTAGGGCACAGGCCCTTCATGCTCTGACTCCTTCCTGCCTCACTGGCTTGCCTTCCCCATCCCCCACACAGGCCCTCCACTGCAGCCCAAATAAGCCACTTGAACTTCCCCACACACATACACTGTAGTCATCTCCATTTCTTTTTCTAGTTCTTCATTAACTCCTTTCCAGACTTTAGACCTCAGGCCAAGCCTTTCACCCCCTTCTGTATGGTTTAGCTGGGCTTCCTCCGTGCCCCCAAAGTACCCTTTTCCTACTTATACCTGGCACTCACCACATTGGGCTACATTTACTGCTTTACCTGTTCGTCTCACTAAACTGACATTAAGATCCCTCAGGAGAAAGAGCATCCAATTTGGTTCCCCAGCACCTAGTACCACACATTGTACAAACACATAAGCAGAATATTCTTCACCTAGTAGGATATTAACTGTAAGCTACAACATAAGGGATTAGGAAACTATAAAATGTATGAGAAAAGAATGAATTTGGGTTTCATCAGAGTGTTCTCCATATACATGTCTTTGAATGGAAGGGTATCCCATCAAATGAAGCTATCAGGAAAGCATATTTAGAATATGAGTCTTCTTTTTTCTACTCTTATAGTCATTTTCCAATGTAAAATATTCCCCCCAACCCTACCACAGAGAACAACTATCTGATACTGGTAAATACAGGAAAAATCATAGCAGAGAAAAATAACTCAGATGATTTGAAGACCACAAATCTACAGGAAATTCTGAAATTCAAAATGCTATGAAAATAAAAGATTTTTTAGAAAGTCATTTGGCAGCAAAGCTGACCTGACCTGAACTCAACTGATGCAAAACATGAACCCAAGAGCAATTTAAAGCCATTATTTATCACATCCTCAGAACTACAATACTTTTTTTGTCAATAATCCTTTCTCCAGTTTCACTCTAAATTCTACTTTTGAAAAAGCAACTTTGTGATTTGGTCCTCAAGTTTCTCGTTCCATATCCTCACAATACTTTGTACATGTGAGCTAAGTCTCTTCAGTCATTTCCAACTGTGTGACCCCATGGAATGTAGCCCACGAGACTCCTCTGTCCATGGGATTCTCCAGACAAGAATAATGAAGTGTGTTGCCATACTCTCTTCCAGGGGATCTTCCCAACCCAGGGACTGAACCCACATCTCTTCTATCTCCTGCATTGGTGGACAAGTTCTTTACTGCCTGGGAAGCCCAACAATACTTTAAGGCTTCTTGATTTTCTGTTCTTCCATTCCATTCTTATTGCTGGTCAGAACTCTGTGTCCACTTTCAAGTTAATCTAAAAGAAGACCTTTCTTTATCCAGATAAGTTCTATTTAATACATTATTGAAATAGACAAAAAAAAAATAGAAATGAGATTGTCTACTGTCTTTGGGTATTGCAAACGTGGCAGCCACCACTCACTCCAAAAAGATTTCTCAATCACTTTACACTTTTAAGTCAAAAAAAAAAAATCTCCAAATTTCTTACTCTCTCAATTAACTTCTTACTTAAAACAACATTTTCCAGGTCCAAACTAAGTCTTTATGCAGGGACTTCAACTTTATATCAAGGAAAAACTCCAAATATCTTTTAAAATTAAAATACAAACAATGATTAAACAATAAAGGGAATATAGGAGGATTTTCTTACAACTTCAGAATAGGGAAGCCCTTTGTAGCTATTATGCCTTATGAAATTTAAAAACAGTTTTTAAACAACTAACAAATTTGAGTACATAAAAGCTGAAACTTTCTGCAAAGCAAACTACCAAAAACAAAATCAAAAAACAAAAACAATAGCTTGGGAGAAATTTATATCTTAATTTCATTAATACATAATGAATTTCTAAAAACCATGAAAAATAAATAGAAAAAGCAAAAGATATGAACAACTAATTCACAGGAAATACAAATAGCTCTTAAATATAGGAAATATATGACCACATTACTAAGAAAAATGAAAGTTAAAATATGGCATTATTCTTAACTTATCACATTGGTAACATTTTAAAATTTTGGAGACAGGTTTGCTGCAAAGCAGTGAAGACAACATGAAATCTTGTATGCTGCTGATGAGAATTCAAATTGGAACCTCATATGGAGTCAGTTTGGCAGTATATATTGAAATTATAACTGCACATATCACTTAATGCAGTAATTTTACTTTTAGGAATTTATCAGGCAGATTTATTAGCAGACTGTACAAATGATACATATGATAGTTATCTATTGCAGCACTGTTTTGAATGGAAAATATCAGGAAATTACCTTAATTTCCGCAATATGAAGTTACCTGTCTATTCTCAATCATTCATTTAGTGGCTGTACTGCACAGCTACTTTTTTTTTTTTTTTTAAGAACAAGGGAGTTCTTTGCGTACTGATATGGAAAGATATCCAAGATACATGAAGAAAAAGAAAAGTACCAGACACAATTGCATCTGATAGATTTTTTTTTTTTTTTTAGTGTTTCAGATACTATTTCTAAAATGTCTTTCCCATAAAATCTAATTTTGAACATTAGTCTCTTCTTGAACTAAACTTTTAGGGAAAAGGAGATTTATGATAAGATAATATAGGTAAAAGAAATATATTCTCCAAATAAACTGCTCAAAGAAATTCCCCTTCAAATTGAATGTATTTTCATTCACTCCTTTACATTCTAGATCACATTGGCTCTGTAACTGTAAGTTACTCCCCAGATCCATTGAGGATCCTCTTCACACACTCAGTTTTAAGACACGCAATCATTCAGTAACATTATTCTAAGCACCAACAAAGGACAGATGATTTAAATCTGTACTGTTGGCTAATTTGAAAAATGATTCATTTGCAGAGGTATTAATTACAGCAATTATTTATAATAAATATAATTAATTAATTAATTAAATCCATTCAACCCATAGGTTTGGAGGCATTTTGTATTGTAAAGAGCTTCTCCTACCTTTCCAGCAAATATCTCTTACCCTTTACTGACTTGTCTTCTACCTTTACCTGTTTCCTAACTGTTGGCATTCCCAAGGATCTTCTCTTTATAATGGCCCAGATGACTTCATTTACTTAAAAGTTTCATTTTCTATAATAATGAGATTGACTTCCATCAACTCCATCTAGATGACCCATGATCCCTCAAGGGTCCAAAACTGAGCTCTTCTTTCTGTCCCAAAACATCATTTCTTCTCCTGAATCAGAGTCTCCTTTCTTCCTTACTCCCAGTATCGTGTGTGTGTGTGTGTGTGTGTGTGTGTGTGTGTGTGTGTGTGTGTGTGTGTGTGCGCGTGCACATGCTCAGTCATGTCTGACTCTTTGTGACCCCACAGCCTGTAGCCAGCCAGGCTCCTCTGTCCATGGGATTCTTCCTCACCTCCCTTATAGCACAAATACCAGTATTTGCTTGTTTCTCCATTAAGCTGCCTGTGTGGTAAGATTTGAAGAAGCAAGGCCAGCTTCCTTATCTCTTCATTATCTCTTCATCCCCATAATTATAACATCTGGTACATGAGTCCTCAATAAATTGACTGAACTGAATTGAGTTTAAAGATAATGTCTATTATATGGTTGTTTTTAAAGCTCCACTGGCATGGGAAGTTAAAGAAGAAATGTTTGAAAGATTAGATATTAGGAATGGCTTCCCCGGTGGCTCAGATGATAAAGAATCTGCCTACAATGCAGGAGATCCAGGGTTGATACCTAGGTCAGTAAGATCCCCTGGAGAAGGGAATGGCAACCCACTCCAGTATTGTTGCCTGGAAAATCCCATGGACAGAGGAGCATGGTGGGCTACAGTTCATGGAAGAGCAAAGAGTCAGATACAACTGAGCAACTGAGTACACACACAACACCCTTTAACATATTGATGAGGTTTCTATTTATTGCATTTCCAATTCCACTCTTGTCATCACTTGCTGGTAACCCCAGTCCAAGTGCTCCCCTTCTCCAGTACTGGGAAAACAAATACCTTTGGGAATCAATTTCCAAATCATCTTTCCTCCCTATTGAACATTAAAAAACACTTCAGGTGTTTAGCTCCTTACCTAGATTGTATCCTGAAAAGGTGGGCTGCCGAATTATTACATCCATCGTCACAGGATCTTAAATTGGACTCTCTTATTATCCCAGAAAAGGAGGACAAGCTGGATTCTTGTCTCATTTCTATTTTTCTTCTCTGTGACCTTTCTGTCTTTCTGAAAAGATTTCTCTAAGTGCCTGGTCCCCCTTTGTCATCATTTTGTAGCTGTCTAATTAGTAAACATAGTAATAACCCTGGCACCTGCTTCAAATCAAACTGATTTCTGTTTATTAACGACCTCAAGAATTTCCCATTTCTTTCTTTAGTTCTCTTTTGCCTCTTCCTTCTGACTCCCTCTGAATCTCTTCCTCTCTCTCTCACATGCACACACAGAGAGAGAATTCATAGACATAGTCTCCATTATTTGTCTTTCTCAACAATTACTAATGTTCACAAAGCGCACACTTACATTTAAGATGGCGCCAGACTCTCAAGACAGATGCACTGTCAGTTCCAAACATACTTTTGGGAGACAGAGTTTTTCTACCAAGAGAAATGCCTAAGAAGAAAACACTCTGTAAACCTATTGCAAAGAAAAAAATTCCAAGCCAGAGTAAGAGAAAACTTTATTTCCTTCTTGGCATGCCCAGAATGCATACTCTAAAATGCAATGTGTATGCAGAAATGACAGAAGCAAAAGATTTCGACTCACAGAGGGATGAAATATCTATAGCTTAATAAAAGCCAGCAGAACAATTACAGAGCAAAGAGAAATAACAAGGAGATACAGAGGGACATTGATATACAGTTTCAGAAATGGCTTGCCTCTGTTCTCATAAACAAGAGCTCAGTTAGGTATATGGTCATTATATACTAGACAGGATTCAATAGCTAACTCCTTATCATTTTAAAATATCTTTTTCCTCATCCTAAGGATCACTAACATAGCATTATACCATACAGTTCCTACCCAAGTTTTCACAAGATTACACATCAAATGATACATTTTTGTTACTCTTATTATATTTTATTTCAGTCTCCTGAACTTTAAGGTATTTTTCTTTCCATTCATTTCCAAAAAGTAAAAGTGAAAGTCGCTCAGTCATGTCCGACTCTTTGTGACCCCATGGATTATACAGCCCATGGAATTCTCCAGGCCAGAATACTGGAGTGGGTAGCCTTTCCCTTCTCCAGGGGATCTTCCCAACCCAGGAATCAAATCGGGGTCTCCTGCATTGCAGGCAGATTCTTTACCAACTGAGCTATGAGGGAAGCCCATATTTCAAACCCAATTCCTACTATAAATTTCATCTGTATTATCTATACACACATACACACATATTAGCAAACATAATTATATACCAAGAGAACTCATTCAGTTCTAAACTGGTGGGAATGAAGCAATACATATGTGTGAAGAGACAGGAAAGTGAAAGTGTCAGCCACTCGGGCGTGTCTGACTCTTTGTGACCACAGGGACTGTAGCCGGCCAGGTCCCTCTGTCCATGGAATTCTCCAGGCAAGAATGCTGGAGTGGGTGTGGGTGGCCATTCCCTTCTCCAGGAGATCTTCCTGACCCAGGGATCAAACCCAGGTCTCCTACATTGCAGGCAGATTCTTTACCATCTGAGCCACCAGGGAAGCCCTAAGAGGTATTTTTTTTTCCTTTACTTTATTGTGTTGATTTTACCATACATTGACATGAATCTGCCATGGGTATACAGAAGTATTTAAAACCTGAGTTTGCCCTTGTCACTTGCCTGCCCTCCACTATGAGAAGAACTCAGGCTAGAGGTGACCCTAGAATGAGAAGAGATTACAAGCCAAGCAAAGACCAGCAGAGCCATGCCCAACCCTTAGACTTACAAGCAATGAAGAAATATTTGCTGTCAGAAGCCACTGAATCTTGGAGTTGTTCATTATGTAACATCGCATAACACTTTGTATTAGTCAAAACCTGACTAATATGGTATAGAATTTGCCAAGTAAGTGATCAATAAGATGAGAAGTCCCTTAGCATACCCTCAATAGTGGAACTGTGTGTCGAGATGGAAGTGTTGCTGTGTATCTGTCTCTGCCACATTCTGATCTCTGATATCACTGTCACTAATTTATTATCATTGGTGAGGAGCAAGGCTTGAGTGCAGGAGGCCTGTCAGTATGAACAAAGCTTTCCTCCCAGGCCCGGGCAAGCACGGGCAAGGGCAGTCGTCGTTCACAAGGGCAGGGCCTCTGGCGCTTAACCAGACGCTTCGCCAAGAGTAGATCTGACCACTCCCCCTCCCACGGGGAGAGAAGCCAGAAGTGTTCATCACTGATGTTCGTCACAACCCTTACCGAGTTTTGTCCTTTATCTTGTATCGGTGAAGACTGAGACGAATACTTCACAAAAGAAGAAAAAAAAATGGCCAATAAATAGGTGAGAGAATGCTCAGCTTCCAACTAAAAAACGAATGCAAATTAAACCAAGGTACTATTTTTACCTTTGAAATTGATAATAATTTAGAGATGATAATTTAGAAACTGTCCTACTCTGTTTTCATAAACATGCAGTGACATGAACAGTCTCATTACCTTCTTCAAATGCTATAAATTGGTAAGACTTCCTGAAGGGCAATTTGGCAATATAGATCAGATCACAAACTTCACCCAATAATTTGACTTCGAGGAATTATATATGAAAGAGGTAATCAGAAAAGTGGGCAATGATGAATGTACAAGGACTGTCCCCCTAGGTTTGTCTATAATAGAAAAAATTGGGAATCACCCAGAAGAAGAGCTAAATAAATGATGGCATACTTATTTAATAAAACCTTTATTTTGGGAGGCTCCAAAATCACTGCAGATGGTGACTGCAGCCATGAAATTAAAAGACGCTTACTCCTTGGAAGAAAAGCTATTACCAACCTAGACAGCATATTAAAAAGTAGAGATACTACTTTGCCAACAAAGGTCCATCTAGTCAAAGCTATGGTTTTTTCCAGTGGTCATGTATGGATGTGAGAGTTGGACTATAAAGAAAGCTGAGCAACGAAGAATTGATGCTTTTGAACTGTGGTGTTGGAGAAGACTCTTGAGAGTCCCTTAGACTGCAAGGAGATCCAACCAGTCCATCCTAAAGGAGATCAGTCCTGAATATTCACTGGAAGGACTGATGCTGAAGCTGAAATGCCAATAATTTGGCCATCTCATGCAAAAAACTGACTCATTGGAAAAGACCCTGATGCTGGGCAAGACTGAACGTAGGAGGAGAAGGGGACAACAGAGGATGAGATGGCTGGCTGGCATCACTGACTAGATGGACATGAATTTGAGCAAGCTCTGGGAGTTGCTGATGGATTGGAAGGCCTGGCCTGCTGCAGTCGATGGGGTCACAAAGAGTTGGACACAACTGAGTGACGGAACTGAACTCACCAATTTTTGCCATTAGGATTTCATCTTTTAAAAGAAAATGAATTTTAAAGTATCTAGATCAATAATGTTAAATACAGTACAAATATTTTTCTTCCTTTTCTTTTGCCTTTTAATTTTATTTATGGTGTTTGTAGATGATCAGATTGATTTATTTCACTGCTTTTATATTTTAGAAGTTTGTTACCATGTCAACATGATTTTAACCATTTGTTTTGTTTTTAAAACTTTTTATTTTGTATTGAGGTATAGACGATTAACAATGTTGTGATAATTTTAGGTGAACAGAGAATGTATTTCTTTGGCTGAGTCCTTTCACTGTATTCAAGCTTTTTGTTTATGCCTGTCCCTGCTAATTGACTGTAACTTCCTAAAGAGGAGAGGCCACACTTGATTCATTTTTATATTTCCCATGATAACTGCTGCTGCTAAGTCACTTCAGTCATGTCTAACTCTTTGCGACCCCATGGACTGTAGCTCACCAGGCTCCTCTATCCATGGGATTTTTCAGGCAAAAATACTGAGTGGGTTGCTGTTTCCTTCTCCAGAGGATCTTCCTGACCCAGAGACTAAAGCCGGGTCTCCCTCAACGCAGGCAGATTCTTTACTATCTGAGCCACCAAGGAAGACTTTTTCCCATGACACATAGCACCCACCAAATACCAGAATTTAAGAGCTGTGTGGAACTGAATTTCTATGTTCCTTGCTGATTAATAAGAAATAACTAGAAGCAGATAACTTAAGTGCTAAATGAAAGGAAAATTGGTAAGCAGAGTTTTGTTTTAGGCAAAACTTAAGAAATTGTCCATTTCTCTTAATGATAAAAAACCAAACATCCCATGTCCAGAGACCTGAGACTTCAGACCCATAGGCACTGGGTTTATGACCAGAGAAGCTCTAATTTCTGGAAGTACCTGTTGAGATTTGTCTTTGATGAGTTACTCCACAAAATATTGAAGATAAAAATCATAGTTTATATATTAAGGAAAATGCAAAAGGTAGTATATCTAGTTTAACAAAGCAGATTAATCTCCTGGGAGAATTGAGCGTAACACACTCGAAAGTGTATTTTTAAATTTCCTCCTATATTTCCTGACCCACAGCCTGTCACTTTTGCATAAATATTAGCACAAGGCTATTTTCTGAGAGTCAAACTTTAAACAAAAGTAACCATGCATCCATTCGGAGATGAAAAATCATGTAATCCCTCATAATAAAAAGTGTTTCTGTCCTAAAAGAAAATCGTTGCAGTAATTGAAAATTCCTAAAGTCAATGGAACGTGTTTCTTTCTGAGAAGTGGTTCTAACTTCACAGAAATAAAAGGTCAGAGTGAGCAGATTCTGTGATTCAAAATGTCAACTACAAACTGGAACTTGCCAGGGGCTCTTGCCATCTACCTCTACAAGAATTAAATCAGGCGCTGCTGCGGCTGCCGACTTTCAGAATCCCCTGAAAGGAGTTCAGGGTGGAGAACAGAAACGAGGCACTCGGCCCTGGGAAAAACTGGCAGAACAGGTTTTCAGACAAGTAGATATTTTCAGGAGCTGATTTTAAAAGCCCAATTCTTGTATCTTTTCATATCTAGAAAAAGCACTAAAATCCTTCATGGTGAGGTCTGCTCCTCACGATTGGCAGTTACCTTTGTGAAACTAGCAGAAACCTTCTGCAAAAAATTTGTGCTTGAACTGTACTCCTTCTTCACCAAAATCACACACGTGCTGACTGACCTTCCCCCCACTTCTTTGGGGTAGTTTCTTAGAACTATCAGGATGCTGTCTCCGGGGTCTTCGCGGGCCCCGCCGCCGACGCGGCTCCGCGGGGGAGAGAAGATGGTGGGCCGGGACAGCGCCGTCGCCGCCGGCGTGTGCGGGCGCTCTTCATCGGTTACTGCATCTACTTCGACCGCAAGAGACGGAGTGACCCCAACTTCAAGAACAGGCTGCGCGAACGAAGAAAGAAACAAAAGCTTGCCAAGGAGAGAGCTGGGCTTTCCAAGTTACCTGATCTTAAGGATGCTGAAGCCGTTCAGAAATTCTTTCTAAAGAAACACAGCTCGGTGAAGAATTTCTAGCTCAAGGTGAATATGAGAAGGGGGTGGACCATCTGACAAATGCGATCGCTGTGTGTGGACAGCCACAGCAGTTACTGCAAGTGTTGCAACAAACTCTTCCACCACCAGTGTTCCAGATGCTTCTGACTAAGCTCCCGACAATTAGTCAGAGAATTGTAAGTGCTCAGAGCTTGGCTGAAGATGATGTGGAATGAGAAACAAATACCAACACAATGATCTCAATTAAAACATATTTTTAAATTCTTAACTCGGAAGATGATCAGCTCTGGGGAAGTAAAGACAGATAAGCTTGTTATGGACTGTCCTCCACAGTGAAGTCTACCAAAGTTAATTTTTACTTTGTGTAGATCCATTTGTCTGTTTTATTTATTTTTCCCAGTGAAAAGTGTATTTTGATAGGGAGCTTTTCATTTTATAAGTACACTATGAATTACTGAAATATGCATTTTGTTTATTCCTTAAATGTGTAATTAGAATGTACATATAACATCCCATTACTCACATTAAAAATGCCCAGTGCTCAGTTTTGAAAGATAGGCCCAAAAGTGTAGAAGAAACTGAAGAATATACTTTTTTTTTAAGCTGATACATTTTGCTCTATATCATAAAGCTGGCTGGAAACTTGTGTTGATCAAAACTGAGCGTTAAAATAAGAGATTATTTCCATTTAATCTCTTAAATATGTGTAATGTGCTGCTATGCTATAATAACTTCACCCTCACCCTTGACATGTTTTCTTTAAATCAATGGGTTTGATGTGTTCTGATATTTATCTCCTTGTATTTTAGATACGTGTAGTTGCAGATAGCACCAGGAATTAGATATCTCTACATTCTTAATCTGGCTGAGTAAGCTTTACCAGTTAATGTCTGCCCACTTGCCTCATGTAAACTGAGGAAATGGGTCTGCTAACTCAGCTTCTAATTCCTTTGGTTCTGTGCAGCATTTTCAGATCCCTCTTTCTGAGGGAAATACCTATTTGGGCAGCCAGCCCTTGCATTTTTTTATACTCTGAATTTTGCATGCTTGCCTGACTTAGTATTTCTGAATTGGTTTTTTAAAAGGTATAACGTGTTGATCTTCACTGAAATCATGGTTCTGTCACTACTTTTGTAAATTAACCTGAAACGCAACCTTCGTGGTAACTGGGACGATATGCTTGTAAAAGTGTTTGTTCCCTTCTGCTTTTATCCTCAGTGTACCTCCTTAACCCCCTACCACCCCTTATCTTGTCTGAGAATAAGGTATAAATTTGTGGCTGAAGACTTGAATGAAGATAATGGGACCTTTTATTCTCTAAATAGTGACGTATTATCTGCAGCCACAGACTCAATATCAGACCTAAGAATAAAGATCCTTGGTACTTAAAAAAAAAAAAAAAAAAGATGCTGTCTCCTGGACTACAAGCCTCATTTTGCCCCAGATAAAACTTAACTCACAATTCTCATGTTGTGCATATTTTTTATGTCAACAAGAACATATATCTAAGCAGGAAGTGTGCTAGACTTGGGAAATACCCAGCAAGGAGTTGTCTGCAGGCTGGTAGGCCCCTATTCTCCAACCAGGCTAAAGAGCAGCTTTCAGAAACCCAGTTGACAATTCTGAATGAAATGAGGTTGCAGATTGCAATGGGTCAAGAAAATCTAAGGGCTAGTTACCTTGACTACAAAAATGCTAAAAAGCAGGGACCAAAGAGTAGGAAGCTGGCAGAGAATAAGAAAACTTGATAACCAAGCACAGAAGATGATAAAATGTGGCTGTGACAGTTATTAGCTGTCTCAGATTGAATTGGAAACAATTGCAAAGAAGATTGCCCTATGCAAACAGCTCTCCACATAGGCTGCTGTCGTGTTTTGTTCTGTAATTGCAACTAGAAACTCTGTTTGAGCCTATTTACGATTGGATAGAATCACAGAATGTGATAGATTACCTTAAACACCTCCCACCCCGCTCACCCACCAACAGAACCACTCAGACATCACACACAAGGAAGCTGACATCCAAAGAGTGATGGTGCTTGTCCTTTGGCTGAGTAATTTCGCAGTTGAGATATGGTATGCCGAAACCTGCAAGTTCAGTTCCTCTAGAGACAGGAGAGTACAGCTGTTAAATGATCCAAAGATGAAACCAGAAAGAGCTGGTTGGTAATTCTGACACTGCCACTCTTTAACTGTGTGAACTCGAATAAATCATTGAGCCTCAGTTACCGCATATGTAAAATGAAATTAATACCTTGCTTCATAGATAGAATTGAGTATTAAATAAAATTTTATTATAAGATTATTATTGTAAAATGCTTAGTACGTTACTTAGCACATAATATACTATTATTACTATTAATTTTTAACCACCTAACACTTCACTAGCTCAGCTGGGTTCCCAGCACTACTAGGCAAAGTTTTCATTTGTCCTTGGTCAGTCTTCTTTCTTGTTCCTCAAAGAGACACTTCCAAACCTTCCTTATCAGTCAATTTATCAGTACCCCTGTGTTCCTTCCACCTTATGCAAGGTTAAACTTATTTGAGATAACTGAATAAAAGGATGGAAAATATTTGATTATTCTCAATAAGCTTCCTCATTCATTCAATTCAGTGCATCAGTGAAATATTATATGCCAGGTACCATATATATGATCCCCACCCATAGGTGATTTCTAGCAGAGGATGAGAACGAGACAAGTTTGTAGACTAAAATGTAAGTAAAAGAAAACAAGTGTATATTAGATGCACAGAATGCAATGGCAGTGGACATGGGCATATGAAAAAATGTTCCACATCTAATCATCAGGGAAATCCTAATCAAAACCACCATGAGATGTCACTTCACATCTGTAAAGATGGCTGTTATCAAAAATAATTATTAAAAAAGTAAAAGATAAGTGTTGGTGAGTAAGTGGGACAACTGCAATCTTTGTACCTCAGTAGGACTACAGAAAACAGTTTAAAGGCTCCTCAAAAAATTAAAACTAAATTTACTATACGATCTAACAATTCTATTTTTGGATATTTCTTTAAAAGATTTTAAATCAAGACCTCAAAGAGATATTAGCATTTCTCTGTTTATTATAGCATTGTTCACAATAGCCAACATATGGTAACAACCTATATGTCCATCAATAGATGAATGGATAAAGAAACTGTGGTATTTATATATAATGGAATACTATTCAGAGTTTAAAAAGAAGGAATTTTTAAAAGATGCATTCTACAGCATGCATCACATGGTTGAACCTTGAGAACATTATGCAGAGTGAAATAAGCCAGTCACAGGAAGACAAATACAGCATGATTCCATTAAAAGAAGTATCTAAACTAGTCAAATAGAGAAACAAGTTGAATGATTCCTATACATCAGGCAACTGAGAAAATACTCACATTACAATGGGTAGAAAAGGATGAGATACTCTCATCATGAATCCCATCCTTGGCCCAGCACTATATAACTGGGAAGAAACCCCTAACTTGTAAGCTATTCCTTGAGAAGTGAAGAGTTTACAGCACATATCTAGCACCCCAGTTTTTAAGGCTGCCACCTGAGGATCAGGTCCCCAAATCACACAGCTCTGAAAGTCAACAGGGCTTGAATTCATGATTCCCACAAGAATTTAGCAAACAAAGAAGCAGTTGTTAACAGGCACATAAGCACTTACTGAAGCTCTTCCCTAGGACTCTGTGCAGAGGGAACAGGTAACATGTCTCATCTGCTTGTCTTTTCCTGGAAAAGATTTTACTGCATACTCTACAAGGTTCTAATCAGCATGCAACTATTGCTGACTGTATCCTTCATATCTGGAGACTGACAGGTCTTGGCACACCCTGTTACTGGAAGCCACTAAGAACAAAGACAGTGGCCTGAAAATCACAAAGGTTTGAGAGGCAACCACGACCTTGAGAGGCAGATTGATGAGATTTATCTCCTACACAGAACCAGTCTCTCCAGATCAGAAGAGGTGGCTGCTTTGTCTACTGTGCAAAAACCAACACAGAGCATCAAAGGAAATGAAGTAAAGGGGAATATGTTACAAATAAAAGAACAAGATAAATCTCCAGAACCAATCTTAATGAAACATTTATCAGATAAAGACTTCAAAATAAAGGTCACAAAGATGTTCACCATGTTCAGAAGAGCAATGCATAAACAAAGTGAGAGTTTCAACAAAGTGATAGAACTGTTTGTTAAAGTAGCCAACAGAAATCCTAGAGCCAAAGGATACTGTAAATGAACTGAAAAATTAAGCAGAGGAGTTCAGTAAAGGTATCAGGAGGAAGAAAGGATCAATAAACTCAAAGACAGAGCAGAAGCAAAAAGAAAAGAACAAAAAGGAATGAATGTAGGTTAAAGGATTTATGGGACACAGTCAAGGGGACCAATGTTCACAGAGGAAGAAGAGAGAGACAAGGACAGAAAGTTCATTTGAAGAAACGATGGCTTAAAACTTTCCTGACAATGCGGGGGGAAACATCTAGATACAGGAAGTCCAAAGAGAACCAGACTAAAAGACTCCAAAGAGACCACATGGAGACACATTATAATTAAAGTGTAAACAGTTTCAATGCCATTCTCTCCTACCATCCCACCCTTGCCCTCATCCACAGAATGAATTGAAATATGTTAATTATCATATGTGAAATCAATCGCCAGCCCAGGATTGATGCTCGGGGCTGGTGCACCGAGATTTCCCAGGGGGAGGGAATCGGGAGGGAGGAGGGAGGGGGGTTCTGGAGGGGGAGCATATGTAAACCCATGGTGATTTCATGTCATTGTATGGCAAAACCAATAAAAAAAAAAAAGTGAAAAAAAATAAAAACGCCATTTGGTTTGTAGATTTAAAAGAGTTTGAAAACCTCAGTTATTGATCAAATATTTCTTTGTGAGACTATTTTACTTTAGGGCAAGATAAATTTTCTGTAAGTTTGAGAGTGAAAAAATAAATGATTTGAAATAAAAAACAAAAAAATAAAGTGTAAACAGTTAAAGACAAAGGGAGAAATTTAAAAGCAAAAGTAAGAAAAAAGTACCTTGCTATATACAAGGAAATGCCCATATGCTTTTTATAGATTTTTTTCAGCAGGAAAACTGCAATCCAGAAGAGAGTGGGATGGTATATTCAAAAAATCTGACAACCAAGAATATTCTACCTGGGTAAACTGTTCCTTCAGAAATGAAGATGAGATAAAGAGATTCCCAGATAAATAAAAGCTGAAGGACTTCATCACTACTAGACTGGTCTTATGAGAAATGTTAAAGGAACATTCTTCAAGTTGAAATGAGAGAATGCTTAGTAACATGAGAATAAGGCAAAATATAAAACTCATTGGTAAAGATAAATAAATGATTGAATTTAGAATACTTTAATATTGCAATTCTGTTGAGTGGTTAAGACTTTGCCTTCCAACACAGGAGATGCAGATTCCATACCTGGTCAGAGAGCTAAGATCCCACATGTCTCAGAGTCAAAAAATCAAATCATAAAACAAAAGCAATACTGTAACAAATTAAGTAAAGATTCTTTTAAAAAATCATTTGCAACTCTAGTATAAAGATTAAAATACAAAGCACTAAAAATACATAACTACAATATGTATTGCCAGGAGAAATATCAACAACCTCAGATATGACACTTTAAAGGCAGAAAACAAGGAGGAACTAAAGAGCCTCTTGATGAAGGTGAAAGATAAGAGTGAAAAACCAAGCTTAAAACTCAACATTCAAAAAATTAAGATCATGGCATCTGGTCCTATCACTTCATAGCAAATAGATGGGGGGGAAGTGGAAACAGTGACTGAATTTATTTTCTTGGGCTCCAAAATCACTGTGGATGGAGGCTGCAGCCAAGAAATTAAAAGAGGTTTGCTCCTTAGGAGGAAAGCTATAACAAATCTAGACAGCATATTAAACAGCAGAGACATCACTTTGCCAACAAAGGTCCATGTAGTCAAAGGTATGGTTTTTCCAGTAGTCATGTACAGCTATGAGAGTTGAACCATAATGAAGGCTGAACGCCAAATAATTGATGTTTTCAAACTGTGATGCTAGAGTCCCTTGAACAGCAAGGAGATCAAACTAGTCAATCCTAAAGGACTTCAACCATGAATGTTCATTGGAAGGACAGATGCTGAAACTGAAGCCCTAATACTTGGCCACCTGATGTGAAGAGCCGACTCACTGGAAAAGACCCTGATTCTAGGGGAAAGTGAGGGCAAGAGGAGAAGGGGGCAACAGAGGATAAGATGGTTGGACAGCATCACTGAGTTTATGGACTTGAGTTTGAACAAACTCAGAGAGATAGCAAAGAACACAGAAGCCTGGTGTGTGCAGTTCATAGGGTCTCAGAGAGTCGGACACAACTTGGTGACTGAATAACAAATACAATAATTTGATAATGGATACACAGTATAAAAAGATGTAAATCATGACATCAAAATCATCAAATGCATGAGGGGGAGAAGGAAAATGTAGAAGAGATAAAAAATGCTGGTGAGGATATGGAGAAAAAGGAATCCTTGGTAGACTCTCAGAGGGAATGTAAACCAGTAAAAACTATTATGGAAATTGAAGACATTCATCAGAAAATAAAAATAGAGCTACTATATGGTCTAACAATCTCGCTTCTGGCTATACAGTCAAAGAAATTGGCATCTCATTAAAATAGCTGCATTCTCTGGTTTGTGTCCTATGCAGCATTATTCACAACAGCTAAGGTATGAAAACAGGTTAAGTGTCCATCAACAGGTGACTGAATAAATAAAATGTGATATATATATATATATATATATATATATATTATGTACACAATGGAATATAATTCATCCTTTAAAGAGACGGAAATCCTGACATTTGTGACAAATGGATGAACCTATAGGATATTATGTAAAGCAAAAATAAGGCAGAGAAAGACAAATATTGCATGATATCACTTATATGTGGAAATCCTTTCACTATATATATATATATCAAATCATCACATTGCATACTTTAAAGATATAATGTTATTTGTCATATGTTCCTCAATGAAGCTGAAAAAAAAAAAAAAAAGTAGATCTCATGTTAACTGTTCTTACCAGAATGAAAGAAAACGTTTAAAAAAGAACAGTGAACTAAATGTTGCAAATCTTTGTTTTAAAAGTTACAGTACTTAGGGGAAAGGAAATGAAGGAATTAGGAGAAATTTCATGAAGGTGGCCCTTGAGATTATTCTGAAAGATTAAAACAGCTTGACAGATAGAATCCAGATTAGGATGGGGCAAAAAACTACCATGAGCCAAGTTAGATAATCAGAAATGCTCAGGGGAAAACAATGATCCTCCTGATTTTCTGGGAATATGAAAATAAGTTCAGTTCAGTCGCTAAGTCATGTCTGACTCTTTGAGAGCCCATGGACTGCAGCCTGCCAGGCCTCTCTGTCCGACACCAACTGGTGGAGTATATTCAAACTCATGTTCATTGAGTCGGCGATGCCATCCAACCATTTTATCCTCTATCGTCCCCTTCTCCTCCTGCCCTCAATCTTTCCCAGCATCAGGGTCTTTTCAAATGAGTCAGCTCTTCCCATCAGGTGGCCAAAGTGTTGGAGTTTCAGCTTCAACATCAGTCCTTCCAATGAACATCCAGGACTGATCTCCTTTAGGATGGACTGGTTGGATCTCATTGCAGTCGAAGGAATTCCCAGGAGTGTTCTACAACACCACAGTTCAAAACCATCAATTCTTCAGCACTCAGCTTTCTTTATAGTCCAACTCTCACATCCGTACATGACTACTGGAAAAACCATAGCCTTGACTAGACTGATCTTTGTTAGCAAAGAAATGTCTCTGCTTTTTAATATGCTATCTAGGTTGGTCATAACTTTCCTTCCAAGGAGTAAGTGTCTTTTAATTTCATGGCTGCAATCACAATCTGCAGTGGTTTTAGAGCCCAGAAAAGTAAAGTCAGCCACTGTTCTCACTGTTTCCCCATCTATTTGCCGTGAAGTGATGGGACCAGATGCCATGATCTTAGTTTTCTGAATGTTGAGCTTTAAGCCAACATTTTCACTCTCCTCTTTCACTTTCATCAAGAGGCTCTTTAGTTCTTCCTCACTTTCTGCCATAAGGATGGTGTCATCTGAATATCTGAGGTAATTGATATTTCTCCCAGCAATCTTGATTCCACCTTGTGCTTCCTCCAGCCCGGCATTTCTCATAAGGTACTCTGCACATAAGTTAATAAGCAGGGTGAAAATATACAGCCTTGACATACTCCTATTCCTATTTGGAACCAGTCTGTTGTTCCATGTCCAGTTCTAACTATTGCTTCCTGACCTGCATACAGGTTTCTCAAGAGACAGGTCTGGTGGTCTGGTATTCCCATCTCTTTAAGAATTTTCCACAGTTTATTGTGATCCACACAGTCAAAGGTTTTGGCATAGTTAATAAAGCAGAAATAGATGTTTTTCTGGAACTCTCTTGCTTTTTCGATGATCCAGCAGATGCTGGCAATTTGATCTCTGGTTCCTATGCCTTTTCTAAAACTAGCTTGAACATGGTTCACATATTGCCGAAGCCTGGCTTGGAGAATTTTGAGCATTACTTTGCTAATGTGTGAGATGAGTGCAATTGTGCCGTAGTTTGAGCATTCTTTGGCATTGCCTTTCTTTTGGACTGGAATGCAAACTGACCTTTTCCAGTCCTGTGGCCGCTGCTGAATTTTCCAAATCTGCTGGCATCTTGAGTGCAGCACTTTCACAGCATTATCTTTTAGGATTTGAAATAGCTCAACTGGAATTCCAGCACCTCCACTAGCTTTGTTTGTAGTGATGCTTCCTGAGGCCCACTTGACTTTACATTCCAGGATGTCTGGCTCTAGGTGAGTGATCACACCATCATGATTATCTGGATCATGATGATCTTTTCTGTACAGTTCTTCTGTGTATTCTTGCCACCTCTCCTTAATATCTTCTACTTCTGTTAGGTCCATACCATTTCTGTCCTTTATTGAGCTCATCTTTGCATGAAATGTTTCCTTGGTATCTCTACTTTTCTTGAAGAGATCTCTAGTCTTTCCCGTTCTATTGTTTTCCTCTATTTCTTTGCACTGATCACTGAGGAAAGCTTTCTTATCTCTCCTTGTTATTCTTTGGAACTCTGCATTCAAATGGGTATATCTTTCCTTTTCTTCTTTGCTTTTCGCTTCTCTTCTTTTCACAGCTATTTGTAAGGCCCTCTCAGACAGCCATTTTGCTTTTTTGCATTTCTTTTTCTTGGGAGTGGTCTTGATTCCTGTCTCCTGTACAGTGTCACAAACCTCTGTCCGTAGTTCATCAGGCACTCTATCAGATCTAGTCCTTTAAATCTATTTCTCACTTCCACTGTATAATCACAAGGGATTTGATTTAGGTCATGCCTGAATGATCTAGTGGTTTTCCCTACTTTCTTCAATTTAAGTCTGAATTTGGCAATAAGGAGTTCATGATCTGAGCCACAGTCAGCTCTTGGTCTTGTTTTTGCTAACTGTATAGAGCTTCTCCATCTTTGGCTGCAAAGAATATAATCAATCCAATTTCAGCATTAATATGAAAATAATAAGACATAAATTACCTATGAAGGTAATTTGAGGCCATTTAAGAGAGCTTTCAATAAGATGCTGAAGAAGTTGTGTTTATCTGCATAGGCACTCAGGCTTCCCAGGTTCTTTACCAGTCACTAGTGGTAAAAGAACCTGCCTGCCAGTACAGGAGACCTAAGAAATGTGGGTTCAATCCCTGGGTCAGGAAGATCCCCTGGAGAAGGGCATGGTAGCCCTCCCCAGTATTCTTGCCTGGAAAATCCCATGGACAGAGGAGCCTGGCGGGCTACAGTCCAGAGGGTTGCAGAGAGTCAGACATGACTGAAGCAACTTGGCATACACAGCATACTCACAGAGGCACTCAGGACTGTTGAAGATTTTTGAGGTTATCATGGATGATCAGAGCTTAGAGGAACGTTTGGTAGAGTTTTCAATGCCAGAGCTGAGGGAGAAAGATCAGGAAGCAGGGAATACTGTCAGGAGGGAACATATGCAGAAGGCCAGTGAGCAACTTACATTTCGTGAGACTAATTTCTGAGATGCAATTGCTGCCAACAACAGAACTATTAACAGCTGACAGAGAATTGTAATAGTTATAGGAAGATGCAAATTCCCATGACACTTTACAGCTAGTTATTAAGCACTTAATTGGTATGTACTAAACGCCTAGTGCTATGATGAATCCAAAGAAAGGGAATATTCACTTGAAAATAAAATGGGAAGTGGTGTGCAATGAAACAATATTAATATACCATATAATTAATTATAGGAATCATGCTACATTAGATCAGTTTGTCTATCAAGAAGGTGATAGCCAGGGGACTTTCTGGTCAGTCCAGTGGCTAAGACTCTGTACTCCCAATATAGGGGGCCGGGGTTCAATCCCTGACTAGGGAACTAGATTTCACATGCCTCAACTAAGTGTTTACGTGACACAACTAAAGATTCCTTATGCTAAATGAAGGTAGAAGATCTCATTTGCTACAACTAACACCCAGTGAAGCCAAGCAAATACACTTTTTTTCCCTAAAAAAAAAAAAGAAGGATGTAATAGCCAGTTTTGTGACTTTTGGTAATCTAAGAATAGGACTACAATGTACATGGTTGGTAAGAAAATTATAATAAAAATCATGACAACTGTAGATAGATTACATATTATGTCATGAAAACATTCATAAGTAAAGACTGGTTGAAGAGCTGAATTAATTAAATACCCAAAATAAGAAGTAGTATTCAGAGGAAATTTATGATTCATTTTTGCTATGAAATATCATTTGACCATTCAACAAATACTTATTAACCATCTACTTTGTACAAGGCACTGTGCTAAGTTCATTCCTGGTATATATGAATGAACAAAGCAAATACCCCTGTAGTTTTGAGGTTTACATTCTAGCAGGAGGAGAAGGAGAAAGACAGCAAACATAATAGGTAGCATAGTATGTTAGAGGCTGGCAAGTGCTAATTAAAAAAAAAGAGTAAAACCTGGTTCAAAATTGGAAAAGAAGTACATCAAAGCTGTATATTGTTGCCCTGCTTATTTAACTTATATGCAGAGCATATTATGCAAAATGCCAGACTGGATGACTCGAAAGCTGCAATCAAGATTGCTGGGAGAAATATCAACAATCTCAGATAGGCACATGATACCACTCTAGTGGCAAAAAGTGAAGAGGAACTAAAGAGCCTCTTGATGGAGGTGAAAGAGGAAAGTGAAAAAGAAGGCTTAAAACTCAACATTCAAAAAATGTAAATCATGGCACCCAGTCCCATCATTTCGTGGCAAATAGATGGGGAAAAATGGAAACAGTGACAGATTTTATTTTCTTGGGCTCCAAAATCACTGAAGATGATGACTGCAGCCATGAAATTAAAAGATGCATCCTCCTTGGAAGAAAAGCTATGACAAACCTAGACAGCGTATTGAAAAGTAGAGCCATCACTTGCTGACAAAGGTCTGCATAGTCAAAGGTATGGTTTTTCCAGTAGTCATGTATAGATGTGAGGTGGACCATATAGAAGGCTGAGCACTGAAGAATTGATGCTTTTTGACCTGGGGTTGGAGAAGACTCTTGAGAGTCTCTTGAACAGCAAGGAGATCAAACCAGTCAATCTTAAAAGAAACCAACCCTGAATATTCACTGGAAAGACTGATGCTGAAGCTGAAGCTCCAGTACTTTGGCCACTTGATGGGAAGAGCTGATTCATTAGAAAAGACCTTGATGCAGGGAAAGATTGAGGGCAAGAGGAGAAGGGGGCAACAGAGGATGAGATGGATGGATGGCATCACTGATTCAATGGACATGAGTTTGAGCAAACTCTGTGAGATAGAGAAGGATAGGGGAGCCTGGCATGCTGCAGTTCAACCACAATACCAAAGAGTTTATCATTTGAGGTTCTTGAAAGCACCAGATTGCAAACTTCTGGGCTTCTTGAGTAAAAGCAACGTGAAAGAGCTGAAACTGTAGGTACACTTACTGCAGTGGTACTAAGCAGCAGTGCAGAACCAGAACAGAAAGAGCAGAGGTGGAGACCAGGTGCAACCTATTGCCTATTTATCTTCTTTGCCACCTCGTTTTCACTCTCACCCCCTAAACTTGCTGTTTGCACTGTGTGAGTGGCCTATTCTGTAGTGTATTTCCAGATCTTAGTTCAAAATACTCAAATCTTTTAGACTTGAGTTTTGTTGTTAATCAAAATTCCTAAATTCAACTCACCATAGTCAGCAAGGATTGTTTTTAATCCAGGGCTTACAGCAGAGCAAAGGGCATAGTTTTCTGAGAAATTCAAGGTTTATACATTATGCAAGTTGGTAAAGATGTGTGTAGGGGTTCAAGTGCAGAAAATCACACAGTACAAAGCCCCAGGAGACCCAGGAAAACATCTGGGATGCATCTATTATAGAATTAGGCAGCAATTAGCTTGATACATATCAGTCAATGTGCAGAAACTAATTGGAAAAGTAGCCAAAGTCCTCCTAGTACAGGATCTCCACCAGCCAACAGAGAACAGGGGAAATGTTAATAGATCTGGCAAGACATAATTTGGCAACCTCAGAGACTGTGTCTCTAATTATAATTCACACTCAAGTTCAGTTTTATTGGCAACATTTTTAAACAAGAAGAAATTTAGTGAAAATTGAAGACAGAGGGGAAAAGGAAAGATTTATACGAAATTGCTTTCCTCTTAAATTTTCATGGGAATGGAGCCCTTCAGGCATCCTAAAGAGCTGAAGGATGAAGCTACTGTTAAGCAACCGAACGCTGTACTTGGACATGTTCTAAAAAAAATACAAGTTGTTTTTAAATGACGTCTAATCTTTGGGCAGATCTATCTAAAATACTTCAGCTAGAACTTGATGACTTGATATAATTAAACCATCTCCGATGAAATAAATTGAAGGACTCAGAGGAAAGATAAAGGACCACATACAAAGCCACCTTTACAGCTTAAACCCCACTTTATTTTGCTTGGTAACTTCACAATGCCAAGTGGTTTTTAAAAAGGGCTATTTTTAAACAGGGAGAAGCTTCTCCAGGCTGAGTGGGCTGGAGAATGGGAGGAACAGCCCAAGTAGCACCTGTCTCCAGAATGGCCTTTTAAAAATATAAACCAGATCATGTCTCTTAACAGCTCCTAACAGCCTTCCTTCCATATAATCAAATCCCAGCTCCTTACAGTGGCCTTCAAGGCCTACACAGTCAACCTTTTATTCCTCTCCCTTGCTCACTATACCTCTAGCAAGCTGGCTTCTTTCTAATCTCAAATACATTAAACTCCTCCCACCCCAGGGCCTTTGCACATTCTTCCCTCTGCCTGGTTCACCCCTCCACCCTCTCCCTCCTTCACATGTCTCAGTCCTTATCATTGGGATCTGCCCAAAAGTTGTCTTTTCTGGGAAATCCTGCTTTACTTCCATATCTAAATACCAGCTTCCCCTCCCTCCTCCAATACACACACTCTCTAACCCATCCTTGTTTTATTTTTGTAGCATTTATCTCTATCTGAAATTAGATGGTTTCTTTTTTTTACTAATGTTCTACATCCTTACTATTAATACAATGTACACAGAAGTCAAAGAGTCATATGACCCTTGAAAACCTAGGAAATAATGAGTGTTAAGTACCCAAAGAGAAAACAGCAAATATGGATTAAAGAAAAATATAGATTAATTTAAAATAGTCACTTACTTAAAGCAGAAAAAGAAAACACATTTTAGAAGCTATAGCCATGTCCTGAAGGAAGAACACATAGAGAACAAAAATTGAATGATCAGAAAAGGAAAAGTTATTCATGAGTATATGGAAGATTTTCTTTCTATTCATTCTAACTGGGATTTTCAGTTTACATAGAAGAAGTGGAAGCTATTGATGCCTAAATAAATTATTTAGTTGAAAAATAGAAGTAAAAATAAGTAGGAGTCCACTGATCAGAAAGAGAAGTATAAAAGTCTAGTAATATGCAATACTGCAAAATATTAAGTATAATAATATTCAGATTTGTCAAGTTGAGTAAAATCTAGTATCCAGCACTCTCGTACACTGTTGGTTCAAAACTTGTGAATTTTATTTCTGAAATCTGAAAACAGCCCCTCTCCATGGAGGACAAGGAGAAACCTAAGAAAGAAGTAGCCTCCTCCAGATTGGTAGGTGGCAGGTTTAATAAGCAAGAGAACTTACATATGAGGCTTGTCTTGGATGGCATAAGACAAGAACATCTCCAAACATTCCCACCAGAATTTTTTAAGTTTATACAGGCACACTTCATTCTACTGGGCTTCACTTTATTGTACTTCACAGATTGTGTGTGTGTGTGTTTTACAAGTTGAAGGATTGTGGCAACCCTGTGTCAAGCAAGTCTATGGGTGCCATGTTTCCAACATCATTTGCTCACTCGTGCCTCTGTGTCACAGTCTGGTTATTCTTGAGAAATCAGCGACATTGCAGGGGAGGACCAGTTGACAGAAGTTGTGGCCCTAACTGGGGCTTTCCTTGGGGCTCAGAGGGTAAAGTATCTGCCTGCAATGTGGGAGACATGGGTTCTATTCCTGGGTCGAGAAGATCCCCTGGAGAAGGAAATGGCACCCCACTCCAGCATTCTTGCCTGGAGAATCCCATGGACAGAGGAGCCTCGTAGGCTATAGTCCATGGGGTTGCAAAGAGTCAGACATGCCTTAGCAAGTGGCCCTAACTCAGGGAACTCATCTAACCAACAGCAACCATCAGGGAAGAGTCAAGGAATAAATAGCCCAATCTGATGGACCTCCCTCCTTCCCTCCCATCATGGCTAGTGTTTTCATTTGATCAAACCCACTCCAGAGCCAGAGAGAGGTCAGGAGACCCTCTGATTTAGTCTATAAAGGTTGACCTCCCAGGGTTCAGAGCATCGTGGTAACTGTAGAAAATGGAATTGCTCAGGCAAACAGAAAACCCCCAACACAGTTTCAGCCACTGCATTTTCACAGGTTAATGTCTCTCTTAGTTGTGACTTCCATGGAAAGAAGACCCATGCCTCTGGCACTGGAGCTGAGAAAATGCTCAGGAAGTCTGGTAAACACAGAAACAACAAAGAGTTTTCTTCTATGTCCTTTAATTCTTTTCCTTTTTTTTCTACTTTGGAAAAAAAGGAAAACACTGAAAGGCTGCCCTTTTGTAGCTTTCATAGGAAAACTCTCTACCTGCGCTTTCTGTAAGGTTGAATATACTGAGGGAGTTTTAAATTAGAGATGATCCTTTCTGGGCCCTCAAGCAGTCATGCTCTCAAACTGCATACTCTGATAAGTATCCCCTGGAAGACCCAGAGATCTCTCAGCTGGAAGTTTTGTTCTGCTGTCAGGGGAACTGTGGGAGCCGAGGGCCCACCCCACCTGCCCCAGTGTGGCCAGGGTTCCGGTGGCAGCCACGCAGGCCAGGCACGTCCTCACTGCCCTTAGACAAGGAAGAAGACGGGGCTGTAGGCCCACTTTCTAGGACTGGAGGCAAAACTCACAACAGCACATGATGAAAACTTATTACAATAAAATATTAGAATCCCTGATGGGAAATCAAAGGAAATGTTCATCCTGGGAATATCTACCATTTACTGGGAACTTCTTCTGGCCAGAAGTGTGGATGAGAATCAGGAGGAGATTGAAGCTCATCTATCTGCGGAAGACCTCTTCCACGCAAGCCCAGTGTGTGCCACTTAAGCTCACCGTCTTCATGAAAGCTGACTTTCTCCCCGCCATCCCCACAGTGCTGCTTTTTTTAACCAGAGATTAGAATACCAGCAACCTCTGGGACATCTCCTCAACTGTGATGTTTCCATCAAGGGAACACATTTTCTCCCAGGGGCTCCCATAGTGCAAGAAGATTTAATCACATTCTCTACTTTGATATCATCTAAAAACTGCTTTTCCAGTGCTTCCTAGAGCTTTGCTTCAAAGTCTAATCTGAAGTTTTCACAGGCTTCATGAACAGGAGCTATTTTCTCCAGCTCCAGGCAAAGAGTGTAATGGGTTTGCCAAGCACCCCCATGTGGGTTGAGATCAGTGCTGTAAGGCAGTTTCCTTGTAAAGGGGGGGTTTTCAGACCTAAAGTTCCCCTTGCGGCAACTGTTCTGATCTCTGAGGAATTTTACCACCCAGCTGGTGCTGAAACCTCAGGGACACAGATGAATCACCTATAAACTGGGTCAGAGGCACCAACTAATGGGTGTGGGTATTGGGATCTCTGAGATGGTACAAAAGTTTCCAGGAATGAGGGGGAACCAGCACACTGAAGTCAACTGCTGCTGGAATCAACCACAGCTGGCAGTTTGAAGAAGCATCGCTGAGATGACACAGCCTTCCCATCTACCTCCTCCATCCTCTATTCACAGAAGGTAGGAGGGACTCAGTTGGCAAAGGAGAGGGCAGTTAACAAAGCCTCAGCCCTGGCACAACAGTGTAGAGCATAAAGGCATGGGTGTGGGGCTGGGAGACGATATTTGAATACCTAGCACAGAGGGGTATGGTTCAGGGAGTGGGGCTTTAGCTGTTAACTTCTTAAAAGATGGCAATCTTCCCTTTTGGCTCAGCGGGTAAAGAATCTGCCTGCAATGAAGGAGATGTGGGTTTGATCCCCGGGTTGGGGAGATCCCCTGGAGAAGGAAATGGCAGCCCACTCTGGTATTCTTGCCTGAAAAAAATGGATAGAGGAGCCTAATGGGCTACAATCCACAGGGCTCCAAAAAGTCGGACACGAGTGAGTGACTTGAATCTGAAGCAAATGTGACTTCTGTTCAATGTGGATGATGGATACACAGATACCTATACTTCTGTGTATATTTTTTAATTGGGGTATAATTGCTTTAAGTGTCATGTTAATTTGGGATATACATTAATGAAGTGAATCAGCTATATGTATACATATATCCCATATATCCCCTCCTTCTTGGGCTTCCCAACCCTCGACATCCCACCCCTCTTTTCTGCACAACCGTTCTTTGTACCATCATGAGCAGCACTTGTCTCTAAGGCTTCCTTCCAAGACCCTTACCACCCTATCAGCCAGATTTGATATCAGCACTTTCTTCATCTTACCAGAAGGTATCATCAGAAAGTTTCCAGGAAACAGCTAGGATTCCTATTCCTTCCTCAAATTGTCTTTAAAAAGTTTGTTGATGGAAACATTGAAGGGCTGCAGGCATTCAGTCACACCTCTCAAAAATAATAACCAAGTCCCTAAACTCCCTGTGAGCTTCCTCTTTAATTATTTGAATACATATCCCCAAATTGCATTAATGATGAGCATTCTTAGAGATTTACGTACAGCTCCAGGATGTCTTTTTCAGATTACTTTAAGCCAGTCTTCTATTAAATCAACTATTATCTATCCCTTTAAAAACAAAAATCTTTTAGATGACTATCTCATTCTTGGGTTTTTGTGGACTAAATTAAATATGGTAAAAACTTTTGGCTACTGAAATTACATATATTATTACAGTGATATGATGCTTTTCCCCACCAATGATTAAGTTCTTTGTCTCCTTCAAACCTTTCAAAAATTTCTAAACATGTCAAAACTACTGAGGTTTTATCAACATTTCCCCCTTGATTTAATTTATAAGTTTTCCCTCAATTGAATTACATGTTGCTGGAAATTAATGTTTCTATTCAGAGTTATCCAGAGGTTTCTGACTAACTGACATTCAGTGGTTCAGTGCTTTAGTCATAGTTCTCTTCAACACACAGTCTCTTGTATCTTTAAATTTTCTTTTCATGTATACTGGCAACTGGGACAATTTCTCCATCTTTAGTCACGTGTTTAGGTATGGGGTTAATAATCTTTGTGCAAATATTTCAGCCATAGAACATAACATAGCTTGATATACTTACAGAAATCTTTTTCCTCAGGTCCCATAATCCCCTTGGCTTTCACTTTCCCCTTTCTCTTTTCAGAAGAATATGGAATTATATCATGCCTCAAGCCACAAATATCTGCTTCACTAGTATAAAATGCACAAGCTGTTGCTCTGTATCCATGTCCATTTATGTTAATAATTTATCATTTAAATATCAGTGTCTTCTTTATTAACATATTTGAAGCACCAATTAAACCAACAATAATATAAATAGCTGTGCCCAGCTTTGTTCACGCCATGACAGGCAGTTCCTGCCTGGTCCATAGCAGTTATGAAATACCATCAATTTTAGGGTGCATCTCAATTTTTGCCACTTAAAAAAATGTTCATCTGAGAGCTGATGAAGTATGGTAACAGGAGTTGAGAAGAAAAAAAAAATGAACTCAGGGATAGTAAGTCTCTACAAGGATTCTGAAGTAGTCTCAGATCATGATGAATCTTGGGATGGAGAGGCTGTCTATTCGTGTATGTACCGTATCTCTCAATTTCTATGTGTCCTTTCCCCTAAACAAATAAGTAACTCAAATACAAAATCCATCTGAGTAATTCATACGTTTCAGGCATTATACAGAGTCATATACACAGAAATCCTCACAGCACAAATTTAATCTTTACAACAAGCCAACGAGTACCACTGTTATCTGAGGATCAGTTGAGGAACAGAAAGATCAAGTAAATTGCCTAAGTAATATATAGTGTAATCAGAATTTAAGTTCAGGCAGTCAGAATGCAAAGCTGTGCATTTGGCCATCATCTTCATACTTTCCCTTTTTCCAGCAGGATCAGAAGATCTGTGGGTAGAAAAATACCTCATGTCCCCTCCAAAAACTTTTTTATTCACACCCAGATTTATCTCTTCCTCTTCTGTCCCCACTGGTGATCTCACAAGAGTGGCAAAAGTAATAAAAGTTAAAGCAGAATAGTGCTTTACAATTTCTAAACACATATACATTATGTAACAACCCTCTCAACAATGCTATCAAGAAGACATGAATTCCTCAGTCCTTACAAATAAAGATATATCTACTGCATTAATTCAGGTTAAGATTACACAGCTATAACAAAGAGACAGAAAAAGAGTGGTTTAAATAAGATTGACATCTGCTCTTCTCACACTTGGTCGAGAGGAGCTTGCAGGTCCAAGCTGGCAGGGCAGCTGTATATCATGAAGTCATCTTGGGATCCAAGTGACTCCATCTTTTGGTCTGTTGTCCCCTCGGGGTGTTGTTCTCGATGGCATCTGTGTCATCCCAGGTTTAAAATCCAGCCCAAGAGAAGTGGAAAGCGAAGAAAAGAGATTCCAGGGCCAGCAATATCTCCTTGCATTCCATCGGCAAGAGCTGAGTTTTGAGACCATTCCCAGCTGTGAAGGAGGCTAAGAAATGTGATCTCTAGCCGGGCAACCATGTGTCCAGGAAGAAGGGAGGAAGAGATCTTAAAGGACAACAGATGCTCAGAAAGGCTGAGTGATTTTCCTAAGGGAAAGTCTTAACTAATGCATCAGAATTCTAACCCAGCTTCCAACTCCAGACCCAAGGCTGATTTTCCTATACCAAACCACTTCCACAATGAAAAGGTGGGAAATGAAAAAAGCAGCATTTCTAACTCAAAGAGCTAAATTTAAAGAGACAAAAGTCAGTCCTTTTAAGACCAAAGAAAGATAGGCAGCCCAGAAAATGCATTCACTCTAAAGGGGCAACAACGGCCCCTGAGGTCACTTTCAGAGGTCCCAGCAGAGACACAAGTGACAATGGTCTCCTGTCACACGAGGGTTAATTACATGATCACTGACTAATTGAGATTCTTTTCTCTCTTACACCACTGAGAGTGCCAGGTTTTCTGTCATTTCTGGTTTCTCTGCATGTCTGCAGCTCTTGTAAAAATCTGGCATTAGATGAGGCTGAAAAGGAACTGACTGAACAGCTGTTAGTCAGCAATGGGCAGCACCTGAGAGTTGTACTGTAACATTTTTGGAGAAGGAGACATGGAGGATGAAGTGACACAGAAAAGACTCGGGAACCCTGGGCTAGCATTAGATGAAAAACAAATTTTTAAGGCACACTGTGTGTTCACACATGCTTGGTCTCTTCAGGTGTGTCCGACTCTCTGCAACCCTAATAGACTATAGTCCACAGGCTCCTCTGCCCATGGGATTCTCCAGCAAGAATACTGGAGCGGGTTGCTATGCCCTCCTCCAGGAGATCTCCCTGACCCAGGGATCAAACCTGCATCATCTGAAACTCCTGCACTGCAGGTGCATTCTTTACTGTTGAGCCATCAGGGAAGCCCTGGAAGGCACACTAAGATCATGCCAATATTTAATGGTGGTTGACACATGAGGCCAGTAAGGACCAGACAGAACTCACTGGGATAGGTCCAGTGAGAACTCTGTGGAGGGAAAGGCAAGATGAGTGTGTCATCATTAACATGACCCAAAAGGAGAGGCACAAAAAGATACAGTGAATCATAAGACCCCCACCTTCTTTCCCCACCACCACAGAGAGAATAGAGGGCACTGGTCGGACATCACCAGCAGTCTGGTCCATGTATTGAGCAGTCAGACATCCCTTGAGAGTCTATTCTGTCTCCTTCTCATCAGCCTTTCTGAAAAATCCCCTGCTGAGGTTTTCATTTTCATCTTATGGTTAAATTTCCCTTGAATCACATTAGACACTCTCTCTCCCTGTCTTGGACTTAAACATCCCTCAAACTGTCAGCTGGCCCTGAGCTGTCTCTGTGAAATCATTGCTTGGCCAAGGCTGCATCTCTGGTTCCTTCATCTTGGCTCTTGCCTAGGTCCAGCCCCTCCTGCATCATTGCAGCTGCTCCATCCTGAGCTCTTGTTCATTCTCTCTCTCCGACTCTAGTTTCCTAGTGGCCAGAACTGACTGCAGATGACCCCCACCATCCAAATCCCACATTGACATGACCCTACTTTGACTCAAGGGCACCTGGGGCTTGGAGTCCCAGGACAGCTAGTCGTCTCTGCCACAGCCAGTGAAATCATGGAACTCAGGGTTGGGGCTCATCTGAGAAAACTGAAGATCTGAGGAGAAATGACAAGCATAAAAAAAAAAAGGTACAATACTGATGTGTGCATGCATGCTTAGCCCCTTCAGTCATGTCCAACTCTATGCAACCCTATGGACTGTAGCCCGCCAAGCTCCTCTGTCCATGGGATTCTCCAGGCAAGAATATTGGCATGAGTTGCCATGCCCTCCTCCAGGGGACCTTCCCGATCCAGGGAATGAACCCACATCTCCTGCATTGCAGGTGGATTCTTTACACACTGAGCCTCCTGGGAAGCCCACATTATTGACATAATGTGTAAAATATGTAATAAGCACATATTGTAAAGCACAGGGAACTCTACTTAACACTCTGTGGTGACCTGAGTGAAGCAGAGACATGTGTAAAATATGTAATAAGCACATATTGTAAAGCACAGGGAACTCTACTTTACACTCTGTGGTGACCTGAGTGAAGCAGAGACATTTTAAAAACCAGAGACATTACTTTGCTGACAAAGGTCCATATAGTCAAGGCTATGGTTTTTCCAGTGGTCATGTATGGATGTGACAGTTGGACCATAAAGAAAGCTGAGTGCCAAAGAATTGATGCTTTTGAGCTATGGTGTTGGAGAAGACTTCTGAGAGTCCCTTGGACTGCAGGGAAGTCCAACCAGTCCATCCTAAAGGGTCCTGGGTGTTCATTAGAAGGACTGATGTTGAAGCTGAAACCCCAATACTTTGGCCACCTGCTGCAAATAACTGACTTATCGGAAAAGACCCTGATGCTGGGAAAGATTGAGGGCAGGAGGAGAAGGGGATGAAAGAGGATGAGATGGTTGGATAGCATCACTGACTTGATGGACATGGGTTTGAGCATGCTCCTGAAGTTGGTGATAGACAGGGAAGCCTGGCATGCTGCGGTTCATGAGGTCGCAAAGAGTTGGACATGACTGAGTGACTGAACTGAACTGACCTGAATGGGAAAGTGAATCCAAAAAGAGAAGGGATATACAGATAGAGATATAGATATCTATAGCTGATTCATTTTTCTATAGCGTAGAAACTAACACAACATTGTAAAGCAACTATATTCCAATTAAAAATTAAATAAATTATTTTTAAAATTTAAAAAAAAAATTTAAATAAAGGAAAAGAATCTTTCATTGGAAGATGAGAGGATTCTAAGACAATAGAGAATGAGATGTTAAACTGCTCCAGTATTTTCAGATTTCTAGTCTCATACCTTCCCTAGTTGGCTCACCTGATGCTCCTGGCTTTCTGGACTCCTGTGGGCTACATCTCTTTAGGACATGAAGAAGGATGATTTCTCCACGAAACCACCATGGAAGAAAAACTGACACCTGGGGTTCTTTCTAACTTTTGCCAGCATTCTTAAATGAATGCACACACAAATATGTTCTGACAGTTGCAAAAAAAGGGTAAATCATGAAGTAGATCCAGAAAAAGATATCATCAGCTAATCCTGCCCTGCTACTCTCTGATGTTCCCTTGGGTGTCTGTTACAAATGGAGTTGGTAGTAAATGCAGTTTTAAAGGTAGCCTGACATTTTACCTGTATAACGAGCTGCCACGGAAGAGCTGGCAGGCAATGAAGGATGGGGTGCCCTGAGCCTCCCTCCCTCCTCTCCCACTCTATGTTCTTATTATGTATAAGGGGGTCATGAAGATGAAGAGAGCTTTATCCAAGTGTAGAGACAGACAGCTGATAAAGTATACACCTGCCTGCAAGAAGACAGAAAATCACAAGGTCATGATAGGACACAGCTGACGAATGGTACATCAAGGTCATGAGCCATGACCAGATTAGCAGCCACATGCCCCCACTGCCTCTGAGAAGTTTGACTTTTCCACAGATTCAAGGAATTGGAACATTGGCTGCACCAGAAAAGAGAACACGCTGTGGGAGGGATAGATGATGTCATGCCAGGTGGACATCTGTAGTGTCCCCAACTCTGAAATGTAAGGATCTAAATCCTCCTCAGGACAGATGTAGGGGGCTATGTGGCTCTAATGAGTTGCTCTGTGACTTGCTATAGATGGAAAATAAACAGCTGCTGGGAGTTCTTCCATAAGTCAGTGTGGCTGTGGGACACATTCTCACCTACTAAGTTGCCACAAAGACTTCCAACTGGGTTGCCAGTTGAGACAGCCCAGCAATCAAAGACATGATTTCAATTATGAAAACCTGCTAAACCCAGAAGAAACAACTCTGATCATTTGAATAGCTTTCCATTGAGACTGGTGACACTTATCTCAGAGCAAAAGAAGAATTAAAATCTTTTCCCACATTGTTTATGAGCTGTGACTCCAGGTTTGTCTCACTATATTCATTATTAATTTAGATTCAAAACTTTTTATTGCATAGTAACTTCTGTAGCTTCCTGTGTGTGTATATATATATATAAAATGTGTATATAGATAGATAAAATGTCACATATGTAGGACATGACTGAAGCAACTTAGCATGCAAATATATATATATATGATTTATAATATACATTAGTGTGCGCTCAGTCACTCAGTCATGTCTGACTCTTCATGACTCCATGGACTGTAGCCTGTCAGGTTCCTCTGTCCATGGGATTTCCCAGATAAGAATACTGGAGTGGGTTGCCATGCCTTCCTCCAAGGGATCTTGCCAGCCCAGGGATTGAACCCATGTCTCCTGCATCTCCTGCATTGGCAGGTGGATTCTTTATGACTGAGCCACTTGGGAAGCCCAATATACATTAGACTTGCATGTAAAAATGTGTTAACTACCCTGTCAAAGAAATCAAAGTTCTATTCCAGTAATTAATCAGAAGAAGGCATAAGGAAAATTCATTGGCAGGAAAACCTGCCATTTGACTAATACTTAGTGCCACTTGTGGCTTATTCATGAAATACACTCGTGCAAGTAGAACACAAAGCTTTTGTCCAGAAGGCCCTCTTGTACAAACACTGTTCACTAGGAATCTGGAAAGCATTTGCATGAGGCCTGGGTAACCTATATCACTAAAATGAGTTAAAGGACAATGTTCACAGCCAAGCACCCTTGCTTAGGCTAATAGACAATGTTCTATAAGGTGAGATCTGGTGTGACCTGGTGTCTTCCTCAGTCCCATCTACCTGAAACTATCTGCCTCAGAGGTCTATTAGACTCTGCCCTTCCTAACTACTCAGCCTGAAACAACCGCCTTCTGCTTTAGACGGCAAGTGCAGAGCCAGTGTCCCCAAAGGAAAAGGGACAAGAAGTCCAAACCCAAAGAAGCCACTTTAGTGTTGACAGAGAAGACACAGGACTGCTGGGAGCCATCAGGATGACCCCTCTCTCGGATGACAAGGTCACGAGACTAAGAAGGAAACTGCAAAGTGGATTTTCCTTTGGGGCATCCTGGGGCAAGGCCCCTCCTGGTATTTTTCTTGGGAAGTTCTGTTTATGCTCAGAAGAGTAGGTCATCTCAGTAGGTCAGCCCCAGTTAGAAAGAATTCGTCCTGAGATACTTCCCTCAGACCTTATTTCCCTCAGAGGATTGGGGAAGGTGGATTCCCTTCCCCAGGTACAGAGGAGGAATAAAAGGGACATTTAAAAAGATTAACACCTCCTACTCATTACTGGAGAGTTTACCAAGAGTTCTCTGGAGGTCTTGGCAAGGCCACCACCAGAAGGGCTCGTACTTAGGTCACCTTTCCACCTCCCACTCCCCCGACCACTCCACGGTGGAAGCTCCCTTCGTTGAAGAGACCAAGGGAATGGGACTTAGGAATGCTCCTAACTGTAGCCAGCATAGTTGGAGACATTGATCGCTTTAGCATAGTGTAGACATAGGAATTCATTATAGAAGTTATATAAGGATAATAGGGTTTTATTGCTAAAGCAGTGCTGCTAGACTGTCTGATTATCCTCTTCCTCATAAGAACCGGAGTGTCAGAATAGAATAAGACAGGTAGTGGTTGAGGTTACTAGAATAAAAACAGTTTCAAGCTTAGCCCTTCCCTCAAGCCTCTACCAAACTGCACCTGATAAGAGAAATATAACCTTTCTGCCTAGATTGATATACTTATCATGATTGAATGTAGTATTCTGAAGACAATAAAATAATAAACATACTATTGTTAAATCTGATTATGCAGAAATCTGACTTCTGAAAGGGGAATGTTTTGATGGTAGATGATAGATTGGGGAATGAGCTCAATGATAAAGTTGTTGATGGAAGATAGAAAAAAAAAGATTGTATAGAATTATATGTGATGTAATGGGGATGTTTCTTGGGTATAAAAATGTAAACCAACCACAATAAAGTGAGAGACTGCTCCGTCAACACATTGACTCAGCTCAGTACTTCGCCAACACCACTCATCCCTCAAGACCCCTGGACCCACCGGGGCTGGACTCCAGCACAGGACCACCAGGTAAGCTTCATGGTTTAGTCACTAAGTCATGTCCAACTCTTTGCAACCCCATGGACTGTAGCCCACCAGGTTCCTCTGCCCATATGGTTCTCCAGGCAGGAATACTGGAGAGGGTTGCCATTTCCTTCCCCAATATAGGCTTCATGGACCAAAGCAATTTCTCTTAAGACTCCTAGAGTCTTGCTGGTCAATACGTCTGCTGACCAGACGTATAGAGCAGTAAGGTGAAAATAAGAGATTCTTCTCTCAGAGAGAGAACGCAAGGGAAGAAGCATCAAATTTAAGGAATCTTTGTCCCCCGGGTCTCCTCTTTTAGACATATTAATAGAATAAGACATTCTACTCTACAGTAGAAACTGACTAAAGATACTAAAAATGAAGGAAATCCATTCCTCTAGCATCCAATTCCTCTTCCTGGCAGTCCCCTCTTCCTTTTCCTATCCGTTCTCTCGGAACCTCAACTTACCCGCATTTCTATTCACCAACTTCAACACACACTAACATTGAAAAAGAAAAAAAAACATCGTAAGTAGCAGAAAATTCCATTCATCTTTTCCTCCTTTTGTAGAGAGTCCCAATTTTGTTTTGGGAGGCAATGTGACTGGTAAAAACTATTCAGCTCCCCAGCCTCTTCAGCTTGGAATGGCCATGGAACCCATTTCTGATTAATAAGATTAAGAGCAGAGTAGAGCAGCTCCAGTTCTCCTGATAAAAACGATAAGAACCAGATGGCCTAAAGCTTCTCCTCTAGCCCTTTCCTCCTTTCTGCTAGAATGGAAGCACAAAGCTATGTTTGGGCAAAAGATTAGCAGAATCAGGCTATCATCTTACAACCAAGAGTAGGAAAACCATGCCCTAGAAATGGTAATAGAGGCTAGAAGGTGCCTCAGTCCTTGAAGTTTTCCTTGAGGACCCAGCCTGGGCTGCCTATCTCAAGATGAATTGTTGTGTGAAAACAAAGCCCCTTTTGATTAAGATATTATGTCTGTTTTGTGTCTCTAAGGATGATCTCATCTGATATGCCACGGCTGTTACTGGACAATGTGAGATTTTCCATGAGTGGAGACAAATAGCAAAACATGAGGAACTAATGTGAGAATAATAATGTGAGAGATGCCCAAAGCACCATGTTTATGCCAATTCAGGAGAAGTGGCTGATGGTTTGGCAGTATTGTCAGGGACTTGGAAAGAACAAGATTAGAAAACTGGTGACTAGGAGGTCTAGGAAAGAGGTATGTGTCAGACATTTTTAATGGGCACAGAGTATAAAGATTTTCATGTCCCATATGAATGATCTCAGGGGAGGATGTTAACATTCAGGTGATTTGCAGGCCCAGTAATGGGCAGTAGTGAGCCTCTTTCTCCAACCACCCTGCCATAGACAAACAGTATCATGAACACAGTGGTCACAGCAGAAAGGAGGTGTATGGAAGGACTGAGCGATGTGGACATCGGCTCATCAAGGCCAGCCTGGCTACAGCCACTACCAATATGACAACAGCCACCAAATAAATGATGGACTTGGAAGCAGAACCTCCCACAGTCAGGCCTTGAGACGACCTCAGCCTCAGCTAGCAGCTTTACTGCAACCTCATGGTAGACCCGTAGATGGAACCACCCAGCTAAGTCACTTCCTAGTTTGACTCACAGAAATGCTGGTATAGTAAATGTGTATTATTTTAAGCTGCTAACTCTGGAGTCACTCATTACACAAAAATAGATAACACACACCTAAGCATGAAAACAATCTAATTGGCGTTTATTGCAGCACTATCTACAACAGCCTGGAAATGGAAGAAACCTAAATGCTCATCAACAGAGGAATGGATAAAGATGTGGTACAGAACTTCTTTGGTGGTCCCAGTGGTTAAGAATCTGTGCTTCTAATGAAGGCAGTGTGGGTTCAATTGCTGATCAGAGAACTAAGATTCCACATGCTGCAAAGCAAGGCCAAAATTTAAAAAAAAAAAAAAGTAGAAGATGTGGTGTGTATGTATGTCTGTGTGTATATATGTATATGTGTGTGTGCGTGTGTGTGTGTATATATAAAATGGAATATTACTCAGCCATAAAAAAGAATAGTGCCATTTGCAGCAACATAGGTGGACCTAGAAATTATCATACTGAGTGAAGTAAGTCAGAGAAAGACAAATACTATATGGTATCACTTATATGGGATTTCCCTGGTGGCTCAGCAATAAAGAATCTGCCTGCCAATACAGGAGACCCAGGTTTGATCGCTGGGTCAGGAAGACCTCCTGCAGTAGGAAATGGCAATTCACTGTAGTATTCTTGCCTGAAAAATTCCATGGGCAGAGGAGACTGGTAGACTATAGTCCGTGGGGGTCACAAAGAAGTCGGACACGACTTAAGGACTAACAACAATATCATTACATATGGAATCTAAAGAAAGGGTATAAATAAGCTTATCTACAAAACAGAAATAGAAATGACAGATGTAGAAAACAAATCTATGGTTACCAGCGGGCAAAAGGTTATGAGCTGGCAGTTCAGTTCAGTCACTCAGTTGTGTCCAACTCTTTGCGACCCCATGAACCGCAGCATGCCAGGCCTCCCTGTCCAACACCATCTCCCAGAGTCTACCCAAACCCATGTCCTTGAGTTGGTGATACCGTCCAACTATCTCATCCTCTGTCATCCCTTCTCTTCCTGCCCTCAATCACTCCCAGCATCAGGGTCTTTTCCAGTAAGTCAGCTCTTCCCATCAGGTGGCCAAAGTACTGGAGTTTCAGCTTCAACATCAGTCCTTCCAATGAATATCCAGGACTGATCTCCTTTAGGATGGACTGGTTGGATCTCATTGCAGTCCAAGGGACTCTCAAGAGTCTTCTCCAACATCACAGTTCAAAAGCATCAATTCTTTGGCGCTCAGCTTTCTTTACAGTACAACTCTCACATCCATACATGACTATTGGAAAAACCATAGCCTTGCCTAGAAGGAAATGTAATGTTTCTGCTTTTTAATATGCTGTCTAGGTTGGTCATAACTTTTCTTCCAAGGAGTAAGCGTCTTTGAATTTCATGGCTGCAGTAACCATCTGCAGTGATTTTGGAGCCCCCAAAAATAAAGTCTGACACTGTTTTCATGGTTTCCCCATATATTTGCCATGAAGTGATGGGACCAGATGCCATGATCTTAGCCTTCTGAATGTTGAGCTTTAAGTGAACTTTTTCACTCTCCTCTTTCACTTTCATCAAGAGGCTCTTTAGTTCTTCCTCACTTTCTGCCATAAGGGTGGTGTCATATGCATATCTGAGGTAATTGATATTTCTCCCAGCAATCTTGATTCCAGCTTGTGCTTCCTCCAGCCCAGGGTTTCTCAGGATGTACTCTGCATATAAGTTAAATAAGCACAATGACAAGATACAGCCTTGACATACTCCTTTTCCTATTTGGAACCAGTCTGTTGTTCCATGCGCAGTTCTAATTGTCGCTTCCTGACCTGCATACAGGTTTCTTAAGAGACAGGTCAGGTGGTCTTGTATTCCCATCTCCTTCAGAATTTTCCACAGTTTATTGTGATCCACACAGTCAAAGGCTTTGGAATAGTCTATAAAGCAGACATAGATGTTCTTCTGGAACTCTCTTGCTTTTTTGATGATCTAGCAGATGTTGGCAATTTGATTTCTGGTTCCTCTGCCTTTGCTAAAACCAGCTTGAACATCTGGAAGTCCACGAATCACATATTGCTGTAGCTTGGCTTGGAGAATTTTGAGCATTACTTTGCTAGCGTATGAGATGAGTGCAATTGTATGGTAGTTTGAACATTCTTTGGCATTGCCTTTCTTTGGGATTGGAATGAAAACTGACCTTTTCCAGTCCTGTGGCCATTGCTGAGTCTTCCAAATTTGCTGGCATATTGAGTGCAGTACTTTCACAGCATCATATTTCAGGATTTGAAATACCTCAACTGGAATTCCATCACCTCCATTAGCTTTATTTGTAGTGATGCTTCCTGAGGCCCACTTGACTTCACATTCCAGGATGTCTGGCTCTAGGTGAGTGATCACACCATCATGATTATCTGGGTCATGAAGATATTTTTTGTACAGTTCTTCTGTGTATTCTTGCCACCTCTCCTTAATATCTTCTGCTTCTGTTAGGTCCAAACCATTTCTGTCTTTTACTGAGCCCATCTTTGCATGAAATGTTCCCTTGGTATCTCTAATTTTCTTGAAGAGACCTCTAGCCTTTCCCATTCTGTTGTTTTCCTCTATTTCTTTGCATTGATTGGTGAGGAAGGCTTTCGTATCTCTCCTTGCTATTCTTTGGAACTCTGCATTCAGATTGGTATCTTTCCTTTTCTCCTTTGCTTTTCGCTTCTCTTCTTTTCACAGCTATTTGTAAGGCCTCCTCAGACAGCCATTTTGCCTTTTTGCATTTGTTTGCATTTGTTTGCATTTTGCATTTTTTGCAATGGGTGAGGATAAATTGGGAGACTGGGATCAACAAATACACACTACTGTATATAAAACAAATAACTAATTAAGATCTACTGTGTAGTACAGGGAACTCTACTCAATACTCTGTAATGTTCTATATGGGAAAAGAATCTACAAAAGAGTAAATATATGTATATGTATAACTGATTGACCTCACTGTACACCTGAAATGAACACAACATTGTAACTTCATTAAAAATTAAAGAAAACAATTGGTGAGTTACAGACAACCTAGGTATGATGCTGATCAGGATCACCAAGAGATTCATGCCTCGCTTTCTTTGTTTTACTTTTCTATCTTGAAACTTTACAAAACAATTCCTACACTATATGACAAATAAAACCATGCCTTATGTTTACAGTTAAGTAGCTTACTTTCAAAAATTACACATTCTTTTTTATCTATTTCCCCAGAAAACTACATCTGGACATTAACAATTTGGGAAAAGGGACAGTTCCCCTCTATGCCATGTCTCTTTCACCTGTCACCCAAACTATTATGATGATGGTACAAACTGACAGAAATAAAAGAGAGGGGAGGATCAGAGCTATTGGACATCACAGTTGTGTGATGTCCCTGACTCAGTAATACCATGAAAAAAGAAAATGTATGATGGATATTACAGTTAAAATGGAGAATTTATAAAACTGTGACAAAATGGAGATGAACAGGAGCATCTCCGCTCACTCTGACTGATTTGCCCTCTCTGTGAAACAGAGCTCAGCCACCTCTGAGTGACCAATGGACTCTGGCCTGAAGTCAAATCCAGATTCCCCAGCTTTTAAAATCAGGAATATTTTGATATTTATGTGTCAAATAGAAACCACAGTCCCTTTCAACAGATTTATTTCCAGGTATAAATCTAGGTTGTTTTTTTTTTTTTAACTGCATTTTTGTTACTATTGTTCAGAAGAAGATTAATTCCATGACCTTGAAATATAATTTTCCTCTTTGAATTTCTAGCAAAGAAAATAGGCTCTTGAAGAGATGATCACTGTGGATGAGTTTCTTTCATCAGAAAGCTATTCTCCTTTTCTCCTCTCTACTGAGATACAGAGTTTATACCGCATTAGCTCCAGAACTAGAGTCCTTATCCCAAGTCTTCCTGATTTAATCGACTTCGTTTTCCATCTTAGGCCTGCAATTATCCACTACAAATCCCTTGCAAGTAACCCATGGTGGCTTTATTCACTTCCAGCTGTTAAGAGATCATGCAAATTTTCCCTCAATACTACCCTATAGGAATTCACCTTAATTTTAAAGTACTGCGCACTCTTCCCAGTGGCAGTTGTCACATGTCTGCAAAGAATGCGTTAACCTACCCACTGGGATGACTTTCAAATCTAGTGGCACCAAGTTGCCAGTGAATTAAACCTCAGTTTGCCAGGTAATGAGACAGTCTTCTCTGCCCATTTCCCTAATTAGTATTTTTCATATTTAATAGAAATTTTGACCTCACCTTTCTGTCTTCTTCTAAGGAAAAGATTAAAGACAAAACACTGATCTTAAGTCTCCAAGACCTGGTTTTCTAAACTCGCCAAACTTCAGTCAATGTCATCTAAACTCTCTGTCTTCAGGATTGGGGAGTAGCAGCCCTAGAGCTATAATACCAGTGGAGGCACCCACAGCATTAATAGTCAAGACAGGAAAGTAAGATAATTACATTGCTCCAAAGTTTGGAGTAGTGCCGGAGGGGAAAAAATATCACAGGGCGGGAAGGCACTCAAGAAATACAATCTTATTATTATATCTAGCCTATGCATATCAATGGATGGTGTACTAGTTTCTTGACTGTAGTGACAAATTACTATAAATTTGGTGACTTCAAACAACAGAAATTTATTCTTTCACGGTGGGGGCCGGAAGTCTGAAACCAAGGTATCAACAAGACATGCTCTCTTGGAAGGAGCGTCCTTCCTGGCCTCTTCCTACTTTGGACAGTTCGAGGCATTCCTTGGCTTGTGGCCCCATCACTTCAATATCTGCTTGTGGTCACACCTATTTATCTCAGATCTCCCTCTGCCTTTCTTTTATAAATGACACTTGTCATTAGATTTAGGTCGTATCTGAGTAACTGTCACCTCATCTCAAGATCCTTAACTTAATTACATCTGCAACAGCCCCTTTTCAGTTAAAATAACATTCATAGGCTCCAGGAATTTGCCATGAATATTTTGGGGGCAAGAAGCGGGGAGAAACATTTTCAGCTACCCACATGTGACTACATGGATAAAGGTACAGTCACATAGAGAGGTGGAGAAGGCAATGGCAACCCACTCCAGTACTCTTGCCTGGAAAATCCCATGGACGGAGGAGCCTGGTAAGCTACAGTCCATGGCGTCACAAAGTGTCAGACATGACTGAGAGACTTCACTTTCACTTTTCACTTTCATGCATTGGAGGAAATGGCAATCCACTCCAGTATTCTTGCCTGGAGAATCCCATGGGTGGAGGAGCCTGGTAGGCTACAGTCCATGGCGTCACACAGAGTCAGACATGACTAACGTGACTTAGCAGCAGCACATAGAGAATAAACCTGTTTCTGGTGCTGGTTGAGGTATGGGATATTGGGTCAGCAGAGTAGAACTATAGCCATTTGGCATGTGTTGATATGTGTTTTGTACTCACAATGTGCGATTCTGTGAGAATACAAAACTTATGAAAACTTGGTACACAAAGTGCTAGAGTAGAATAAAATATACTTAATGCTGGAAGCCTGCTAACTCAGCAGAGAAAAGAGCAGAAAGAGCACGTGGGCATGAGTCAGAAAGAACTGGGTTTAAATCCTGGCTATAATAAATGCCAGTCCTATGATCAATAACTTAATTTAAGTCCTTTATCATTTTTACTAGTAAATAAAGATAATAAATCTTGTGGTTATAACAAAAGTTTGGAGAGATGCATGGGAGAGGCAAAATAAGCAGGGAGGTAGAGCCTAGCAATGGTCCACCAGAGTAAGAGGATTTCACAAAGATTCAGCATCTACTGATGCACTTGTAGGTATATTACACAAACTACTTTATTGCATCCTTATAACAACACAGAGATACAGCTGTATTATCCACAATAGATAGGTGAGCAAGAGGCTCAAGAGAAAGAGAGTAACTTGCCCAAAGTCTCACAGCTAATGACAGAGTCCAAATCCAAATGCATATCTTTCTGCCCACAAAATCTATGGAAATGGGAAAAATAAATGATAAGGATGTGTTATCCTTATTGTGGTGATAATTTCACAATACATATATATTTCAAGTCATTATTTTGTACACCTTTCAAACAGTGTTAAATTTCAACTATAGCTCAATAAATCTGGAGGTAAAATAAATTGTAAATATGCCATTTTATGCAATCCATGAGAGTTCAGAGAGTGAGAGAGTCCTGTGAGAGAGTCAAGTCCTACACAGGTGGATAAGAAGTCCAGGATCCCAGAGATGGAGAGAGGGGACTGGAGTTCTCAAGGAGAAAAGGACAGATGTTTTTTCTTTAAGCCCAGAGCTGATGACTGCACAACAAAACAACTCATCTTGCTCAAGGACATGTTTTTCCTTAAACTCTGTACCAGTGATTATATAACAATAATGTATCCTGCTTCAGACATGTTTCTCCTTGTAAAGAACCTTCGGATTAATACTGCCATCTTAAAATGTATATTATGGGAGTGGATCTGGTAAAATCTTTCTATTCTTAGTTCTAATCCCGTTATCTTAAATTGTATGTTGCAATTTAAGCAGGTCTAGTGAGACCTTTCTATTCTTGGAATTTCCCTGGTGGCTTTCCCTGGTAAAGCATTTGCATGCAGTGCAGGAGGCCTGGGTTCAGGAAGATCCCTTGAAGGAAAGGGCAATCCACTCCAGTATTCTCGCTGGGAAAATTCCCATGGCCAGAGGAGCTTGGTTGGGCTACAGTCCCTGGGGCCACAAACTTCAATTCAGTCGATCAGTCATGTCCGACTCTTTGGAACCCATGAATCACGCCAGGCCTCCCTGTCCATCACCAACTCTCGGAGACCACACAAACCCATGTCCACTGAGTTGGTGATGCCACCCAGCCATCTCATCCTCTGTCGTCCCCTTCTCCTGCCCCCAATCCTCCCCAGCATTAGGGTCTTTTCCAATGAGTCAACTGTTCACATGAAGTGGCCAAAGTATTGGAGTTTCAGCTTCAACATCAGTCCTTCCAATGAACATCCAGGACTGATCTCCTTTAGGATGGACTGGCTGGATCTCCTTGCAGTCCAAGGGACTCTCAAGAGTCTTCTCCAACACCACAGTTCAAAAGCATGAATTCTTTGGCACTCAGCTTTCTTCACTGTCCAACTCTCACTTCCATACATGACTACTAGAAAAACCATAGCCTTGACAAGACAGATATTTATTGGAAAAGTAATGTCTCTGCTTTTCAATATGCTATCTAGGTTGGTCATAAATTTCCTTCCAAGGAGTAAGCGTCTTTTAATTTCATGGCTGCAGTAACCATCTGCAGTGATTTTGGAGCCCAAAAAATTAAGTCAGCCACTGTTTCCCCATCTGTTTGCCATGAAGTGATGGGACCAGATGCCATGATCTTAGTTTTCTGAATGTTGAACTTTAAGCCAACTTTTCCACTCTCTTCTTTCACTTTCATCAAGAGGCTTTTTGGTTCCTCTTCACTCTCTGCCTTAAGGGTGGTATCATCTGTATATCTAAGGTTACTGATATTTCTCCTGGCAATCTTGATTCCAGCTTGTGCTTCTTCCAGCCCAGGGTTTCTCAGGATGTACTCTGCATATAAGTTAAACAAGCAGGGTGACAATATACTGCCTTGACGTACTCCTTTTCCTATTTGGAACCAGTCTGTTGTTCCATGTCCAGCTCTAATTATTGCTTCCTGACCTGCATACAGGTTTCTCAAGAGGAAGGTCAGGTGGTCTGGTATTCACATCTCTTTTAGAATTTTCCACAGTTTATTGTGATCCACACAGTCAAAGGCTTTGGCATAGTCTATAAAGCAGAAATAGATGTTTTTCTGGAACTCATTTGCTTTTTTCATGATCCAGCAGATGTTGGCAATTTGATCTCTGGTTCCTCTGCCTTTTCTAAAACCAGCTTGAACATCTGGAAGTTCACGGTTCACATATTGCTGAAGCCTGGCTTGGAGAATTTTAAGCATTACTTCCCTAGTATGTGAGATGAGTGCAATTGTGCAGTAGTTTGATTGTTCTTTGCATGCCTTTCTTTGGGATTGGAATGCAAACTGACATTTTCCAGTCCTGTGGCCATTGCTGAGTTTTCCAAATTTGCTGGCATACTGAGTGCCGCATTTTCACAGAATAATCTTTCAGGATTTGATATGGCTAAACTGGAATTCCTTCACCTCCACTAGCTTTGTTCGTAGTGATGCTTTCTAAGGCACACTTGACTTCACATTCCAGGATGCCTGGCTCTAGGTTAGCGATCACATCATCGTGAATAACTGGGTCATGAAGATCTTCTTTGTTCATTTCCCTGTGTATTCTTGCCACCTCTTCTTAATAGCTTCTGCTTCTGTTAGGCCCGTACCATTTCTGTCCTTTACTGAACCCATCTTTGCATGAAATGTTCCCTTGGTATCTCTAATTCTCTTGAAGAGATCTCTAGTCTTTCCATTCTGTTGTTTTCCTCTATTTCTTTGCATTGATCACTGAAGAAGGCTTACTTATCTCTCCTTGCTATTCTTTGGAACTCTGCATTCAGATGGGAATATCTTTCCTTTTCTCCTTTGCTTTTTGCTTTTCTTCTTTTCACAGCTATTTGTAAGGGCTCCTCAGACAGCCATTTTGCTTTTTTGCATTTCTTTTCCATGGAGATGGTCTTAATTACTGTCTCCTGTACAATGTAACAAATCTCCATCCATAGTTCAGGCAGTCTGTCTATCAGATCTAGTCCCTTAAATCTATTTCTCACTTCCACTGTATAATCATAAGGGGTTTGATTTAGGTTGTAACTGAATAGTCTAGTGGATTTCCCTACTTCCTTCAATTTAAGTCTGAATTTGGCAATAAAGAGTTCATGATCTGAGCCACTGGAGATGGCAATGGCACCCCACTTCAGTACTCTCACCTGGAAAATCTTATGGACAGAGGAGCCTGGTAGGCTGCAGTCTGTGGGGTCGCTAAGAGTCGGACATGATTGAACAACTTCACTTTCACTTTTCCTTTCCTGCATTGGAGAAGGAAATGGCAACCCTCTCCAGTGTTCTTTCCTGGAGAATCCCAGGGATGGGAGAGCCTGGTGGGCTGCCATCTATGGGGTCACAGAGTAAGACATGATTGAAGTGACTTAGCAGCAGCAGCAAATCTGAGCCACGTCCGCTCCCGGTCTTGTTTTTGCTGACTGTATAGAGCTTCTCCATCTTTGGCTGCAAAAAATACAATCAATCTGATTTTGATGTTGACCATCTGGTGATGTCCATGTGTAGAGTCTTCTCTTGTGTTGTTGGAAGAGGGTGTTTGCTATGACCAGTGCGTTCTCTTGGCAAAACTCTATTAACCTTTGCCCTGCTTCACTCTGTACTCCAAGGCCAAATTTGCCTGTTACTCCAGGTGTTTCCTGACTGCCTACTTTTGCATTCCAGTCCTCTATAATGAAAAGGACATCCTTTTTCGGTGATTAGTTCTAAAAGGTCTTGTAGGTCTTCATAGAACTGTTCAATTTCAGCTTCTTCAGCATTATTGGTTGGGGCATAGGCTTGGATTACCATGATATTGAATGGTTTGCCTTGGAAATGAACAGAGATCATTCTGTCATTTTTGAGATTGCATCCAAGTACTGCATTTTGGACTCTTTTGTTGACCATGATGGCTACTCCATTTCTTCTAAAGGATTCCTGCCCACAGTAGTAGATATAATGGTCATCTGAGTTAAATTCACCCATTCCAATCCATCTTAGTTTGCTAATTCCTAGAACGTCGACATTCATTCTTGCCATCTCCTGTTTGACCACTTCCAATTTGCCTTGATTCATGGACCTAACATTCCAGGTTCCTATGCAATATTGCTCTTTTTAGCATTGGACCTTGATTCTATCACCAGTCACATCCACAGCTGTATATTGTTTTTGCTTTGGCTCCATTCCTTCATTCTTTCTGGAGTTATTTCTCCACTGATCTCCATTAGCATATTGGGTACCTACCAACCTGGGGATTTCACCTTTCAGTGTCCTATCTTTTTGCCTTTTCATATTGTTCATAGGGTTCTCAAGGCAAGAATACTGAAGTGGTTTGCCATTCCCTACTCTTGTGAACCACATTCTGTCAAAGAGTCACACAGCTGAGCAAATTTACTTTCACTTTCTATTGTTAGTTCTAATCTTGTTAATTTAAGATGTTTGTTGTGGGAATGGGTCTGATAAAAGTATGTAAGGCCTTGATAAGACTAGGGACTCAATGGACATAAGTTTGAGCAAGCTCCGGGAGTTGGTGAAGGACAGGGAAGCCTGGCGTGCTGCAGTCCATGGGGTCACAAAGAGTCGAACTCGACTGAGTGACTGAACTGAAGACTAGTGATGGGGGTACTCTCTGTTCTCCTTCTGATGTCTAGGTCAGAAACTTTGTCCCTTTTTGTGCTTTAATAAAACTCTGCTTGAGTGATCTTGAGTGATCAAGTCTGGTACCTGGTCCTGAAGCCAAATCTTCAGAGATCACAAATCCAACATCATTCATTGTAAGCTATCAATGGACAGAATGTAATTTTCATTTGGGTCAGGGAGGAGGGTAAGCAAAGGTACAAGGGCATTTAATGGTACTTTTCAATCATCTCCACAAGAACACTGTTAAATAGCCAATTCTAGAGGCCCTGTTACTGAACAAAAGTCCGTGTGTCCCGCAAGCATATAGTGAGGCCAAACAAACCAAAGGAGTCTGGAGCACAAAAGGGTTTGTTGCAGGGCCAAGCAAGGAGAATGGGTGGTTCATGATCAAAACTCCCAAACTCCCCAGTGTTTTATGGGGAAAAGCTTATATAGGCAAAATTTGGGGTGAGGACTGCTGAGTGTGTGGCTTTCTTCTAATTGGTCAGTGGTGAGGTAACAGGGTGGTTCTCCAGGAATTTCACACTCCAACTCAAAGAGCTATGTACAAGCACTCATTGTATGGAGAATGGAAAGTGTTAACTAAGATGGAAAATACAAGTTGTCCCAGGAAAAGCACAGATGGCTGAAGTTCCTGTGTAATCCCAACATGCCCTCTCAGTCAATTGCTTCATTCCCTACCAAGCATCTTCTCCAAGACCCTAAGTTCTTAATAGAGTTGTTTGAGTTTTCTTTTTAATCTAATATTTGAGGATGATAACAAACACTGAAATGAAAAGAAAGTACATAAAGTAATGAATGGGACAGGATAGTCTAATCCATAAACCGGACTGAATGCTGGGGTGTTAGCTATAAATACTGTGTTGTAATTGTGTGTCTGCATCTGGGTGATTTATACTGACAGTCCATGAAGTGTGACAATGGAGATGTACTCTGCACCTGTTTTGCTTCCTCCTTGGATTTGCTCTGTTAATAATAAAGTTTATAAAACTCAAGAAGATCATTAGTGACACAGAATCACAGAAGGCACAAGTGCAGTGGGTAGGTGTAAATTTTAAGCAATTGAGACTGCATTGGAAGCAAACCTTTGTTAGATCACAGCATTTCTTGGAATCACACGCACGCTATCAAGATTTGCCAGGATTGATTCTGGGAATCTTGGGGTCACTTCCTCTACCATTGTTAGGAAAAACACCCACACAAGAAATCAATATGGTCAAGCAGAACATCTACAGAAAGGCTTCACGTATTCATCTTTTCTTGGGAAATAGCTTATTGTTAAATCATAGGAATATTTTGCTCTTTTGAGTGCTGACCCTACCTTTATATCAGTTGACCTGAGAAAATACTTGGGCAAAAAAGTCTTCAAATACATAATGTAAGTTGACTGACTCATGGGAAGACAAACATGTAAGAAAATAGAACTCCCTAAACATAGCTATTCTACTATTCTGCCATGGTCCATGTTCCTGCCTCAGCTCTCTACTCTCACTGCTGCTGCTCCTGCTGCTGCTGCTGCTGCTGCTGCTAAGTCGCTTCAGTTGTGTCCAACTCTTTGCGATCCTATGGACTGCAGTCCACCAGGCTCCTCCATCCATGGGATCTTCCAGGCACGAGCACTGGAGTGGGTTGCCGCTGCCTTCTCCGCTACTCTCACTGGTATCTCCAAACACCTCCTGTTTGCTGCTAATTTCAGTCATTCGTTATATATCACTCTGCTTATTTCATTTGTATATCTCTCTATTCATTTATTTGTTATATACCTCTCTGTTCATTTGATTCATTCATTACACACATCCCTGTTCATTTTTTCAATGTGTGTACATGTGCTAAGTTTCTTCAGTTGTGCCCGACCCTTTGCAACTCTGGACTGTAGCCCGCCAGGCTCCTCTGTCTATGGGGATTTTCCAGGCAAGAATACTGGAGTAGGTTGCCAGGCCCACCTCCAGGGGATCTTCCCGACCCAGGGAACAAACCTGCTTCTCTTACATCTCCTGCATTAGCAGGCAGGTTCTTTACCACTAGTGCCACCTGGGAACACAACCCTGCTTATTCCATTCATTTGTCATACATCTCCCTGCTCACCACATCCGCTTATCAAAACCCTCCACCCAGTCCCACTAGGTAGTCCTGCCAGGAGACAACTGGATCCATGGGGACAGAGAATGCATCAGTAGAGAAGCAGCAGCGTGTGCCCTCTCCCTTCTGCATATGTGTGAACAAATGTGGGAAAACCTCAATCAAGTCCAGGCTGCTGACACTACCCAAGGACCTGGCCTGAACGGCAAAAGGGTGAAGGTGCCCCAATCTGAATTGACACACGGGTCTGGCCTCCACGGCAGAAAAATCAGTAGCAGTTACAACCCCCAGGGGACCAGTGAGATCTCCATAAGCATGTGAGGTTGCCTGGCTCACCAACTGGAAATGAGGACCACTGCTTGAGTCCCTTTCCCCAGAATGGTGGTAGGTAATTAGGTGTTTGGGGGAAGGAGGAGTTCGCAGAAAGATGGAGTCACAGGATCTGGGCAAGATGGAAAGATCCTGTGAAATGGGAACAATAGAAGCTGCAGCCTCAGCTTGATTAGAAACTTGTTCTATTAGATATTCAATTTGACATAAGAGATAACCAGGAGGACGCCCATGACCAAGCCTCCATATGACTCAGCTCAGTGTATTTTCAGTGGCTTGCTGAGGACAAGATCTGTGTCTTATTCCTCCTCTTACATGTCTCCCGACCTCTCACTATGCACTGAAGTTAGCCAACATGTCACAGGTGATACTTGAATAATTAATTCAGACAGTGAACTTTAACCTATCAAGGTTTTGTTGTTGTTGTTTTGTTTGGGGTTTGTTTTTTTGTTTGTTGTGACTGTTTTGGCTGTATCATGCAGCATGAAGGCCTTATTTCCCCAACCAGGGATCGAACCTAAGCCCCCTTCATTGGAAGCTTGGAGTCTTAACCACTGGGCTATCAGGGAAGTCCCCTAACCTATTAATTTTATCACTTATGTTTTTCTTTTAGTTCTTTCATTGAGTTAGATACTGATTTAGATTTTCAAGTACTTGCACAGATTTAAATGCCCTGTGTCTTTCCCTCCTTCCCCAGCCAAAAAAAGTCAGAATGGATTCATGAGCTACAATTTCCTTGATCCACATATCCTATGAAAACCACACCCAGAACATATCCCATCCCAATCCACAGAAGTGTCCTGAAGGCTTCATCAAGAGACCTTTCCTGTGTCCAATGTCATTCAAGGTGGGTCAACATCCTCTCTCTCCCATGGAGCAGACAGTGCACTGGTTCAACAAAACTTTAAGAGATTTTCTTTTTTTCTTTTTCTTTCTTTGGCATTTTCCAGGCAAGCGGGTCTCTGAAGAGACTATTTTAGGTAAACATTCCCAAAACATAATTATTCCTACAGACTTTATCTAAAAGCTCTTCTCTCATTTGCATTTACTTAAAGTTTCATCATATCATGGTATTTTCCTTGCTGACATATTTGCAACAGATAGGTCTTATTTGATCTCAACAGAAATATTATACCTAACATGAATGACTCTGAAGACATGTCTATATTAATCAAAGTCACTTCAATACCAGATATTGATTCAGTACTGAATATTTCCCAGATCATATGAGCCCGAAATTCGTTCTAACCAACTTTCTAAATATTTAGATTTAATGTGTAAGCACTTAGTTTTAATTCCATTAAATAGAGTTCATTTGCAAGTTAAGTTTTACATAAAGACAGAACCAGAGATCTCAGTTTTTCTGCTGCTGATGCTGCTAAGTCACTTCAGTCGTGTCTGACTCTGTGCGACCCCATAGATGGCAGCCCACCAGGCTTCCCCGTCCCTGGGATTCTCCAGGCAAGAACACTGGAGTGGGTTGCCATTTCTTTCTCCAATGCATGAAAGTGAAAATTGAAAATGACGTCACTTAGTTGTATCTGACTCTTAGTAACCCCATGGACTGCAGCCTACCAGGCTCCTCCATTCATGGGATTTTCCAGGCAAGAGTACTGGAATGGGTTGCCATTGCCTTCTCTGTCAGTTCTTCTGCTAGAGTTTAAAAAATCCTCCCTGCAAAGACCCCCCCCCCCGCCCCCGCACCCTGTCATCCCCACCTTTTTCTCCTCCAGTCTCAGGAATAGTCTGGATAAGTGTTCCTGAGAGCCCAGGTAGAACATTTGCATCTCAAAGCACTAGGGGAGAGAGATACCAATTCCTTTCATTCCTTCAAGCATAACTACAGATCTCCCAGTTTTTCAAAAAATACCCTAGGGGACTGTAAGACAGAACAGAGCTAGACTCAGCCATACTTAATTAGTTGAGGCCAAACAGCAGACCAGTACAGTGCAGAAATGTCTTTCAGGGTCGTGCAATTCCCTAGCCCCATAAAAGGAGATTCTCAGCTAATGCCCCATGAGTTCAAAAGGGGAGAATCCCCACTAATGACCCACCAGAGATGAAGCTGAAGGAATGATTCCGGCTAGTCCAAAAGGGAAAATCCCAACCACTCTCTGCCACAGGTGACACTAACAGTGGCGTCACACACAAGGTCAGGGTTAGGGTTATTAGTCACCAAAGACCTCTCCACCAGCCAAAGCAAATACTAACACACAGACAACAAATGCGTTCCCACAAACAAAAGGTCAGACCAGGTGCGACCTTAAAAATTCCATTTCCACTCCCAGACAGAGGCTTCGAGAGCAGCCTGGATCCAAGGTGGCTCCCACTGAGCCCCAGATGGAGCGGGTAGAATTTTCCCATCCTGCACCCACTGGAGTGCCTCACCTCAAAATAACACACACAAAAGCACAAACAACAGATAAGCTACGGCCATACAGATAGAAAATCAGAAAACATGCAGTCTAAAAATTCCCAGACAGGACCGCCAAATAGACTGGCGCAGTTCTTAAAAGAGAATGAACCCAGAATTAGCTCTCGGAGCCCATAGCATCATGACTCAATGGACATGAATATCTCAGGGAGATAGTGGTAGGCAGAGGAGCCTGGTGTGCTGCAGTCCCTGATGTCACAAAAAGCCAGATACGACTGAGCAACTGAACAACAACAACGACAACGACGAGCCCATAGTGGTTTAATTCCCACAACCAAAGTAGCCTACAGGAAGTGGGTAGAATTCCCAGGCAGCGCAAAGCTGGAGCAACTTACCCCAAGGACACCCAGGGAACTGTAGCTCAAGGCACCCTCCTGTGCTGGGGCGGCCAGAGCCTGTCCTGGAGAGTCCCTCCCGGCTCCAGGAGCTAAAGGAGCTCCAGCAGCTGCTGGAAATCAGGGAAGGGACTGTCCCTGACAGGGGTCGGCCTGTCTCAGGCAAGAGCTCTTAGGCCGGCTCCCTGCAATTGTTACCAAACAAAAGTGAGCCCATTGTATTCAACTGTTAAATGGAAACAGAACTGTCCTGGGTGGATCACAGATTTCCTGGGAGGAACAAAAAAGACAAGACTCATTACTGAACACTTGCTGTGTGTCAGGCACTGTTCTAAGGGTGTCCAAGGTCTCAAAACCCTAGGGAGCAAGCAGGCTCTTTTACTCCTCCTCCTAGCAATGTAAACAAGGCACAAAAAGCTTCAGTAACCAGCAGAGTCAGGACGTGAATGAAACCAGCGTGTCTTTGCAGACTGAACCGCCTTTTGTCAATGGGAACAATTCAAACAGAAGTGAAAGTGAAACTGCAGGTCGCTCAGTCATATCCGACTCTTTGCAACCCCTTGGATTTACACAGTCCATGGAATTCTCCAGGCCAGAATACTGGAGTGAGTAGCCATTCCCTCCTCCAGGGGATCTTCCCAACTCAGGAATCTACCGGGGTCTCCTGCACGGCAGGCGGATTCTTTACCAGCTGAGCTATGAGCGAAGCCCTCCCTAGACATAAACTGTGCAAAGAAATGTGTTCAGAGGAAAGAGAATGGCACTGGTCAGTGCCAGAGTAAGGGTTCCCTGCCACAACCCCAGGGCAGGGAGCTCTGAAAGGACAGAAAACAGAGTGGGGAGGGCCCAGCAGCCCATCAGCTGGAGATCCGTCCCACATCTGTGACACCAACGACGTTCCATATGGCCAGACCCCTGGGGGGTGAGTGGGTGACCTCGAGTGTGAGCTGCCCCAGGGAGACCTAGGGTGTACTCTCTGATGAAAAAGGGTCCTGTGACAGAGATACGGAAAAGATAAGAAGGGAATAAGAATACATGTGTATTTCAGGCTGTGGCATCTTGCTCCTTGGTGAAAAATGTGGCACTTACTCACTGAAGCTGAAACACTTTTAAGGTCATAGCAGGGAGATATTGCTAGAAAATACAGAAATCAACATTTGCTCATGGTCCAGCTCACTCTCTATTAAGAAAATAATTTCAGGAGAAGCCTGGTCTCAGGACAGACAAAATGATTTTGTTTCTGCCAATCTTGATTTCAGGCTTTCTGCTATGGCACTGTGGGGTATGTGTGTGTGTGTGCATGTATATGATGTGTGTGTGTGTGTGTGTGTTTATTTTGCCACAGAAAGGTTCCTTGTCCTTCTAAACAATCAGAAATCATATTTTGCCTGGAAATTTATAAAGAAACCCTTGCTTGTCACCATTACACACATAAAATATAAGTACCATTGGCCGAAGCCTGGCTAAGACCTTTGCAGGCATTATGGTAGAGAAGTAGAAGAATGCTGCCAGCTGGGTATGATTTACACTGCTTTACCGGAAATAAACAGAGCTGTTCTTAGCCCTGGCCAAGGCACTGAGCCTGCTGTTTTGCATGATGATCTTGCATTTTGGGCCATGATACCAAACTCCTGAGGCACCATTGTTCCCATGTGACAGGCCAGCAGGCTGAGGCTCCAAGATTGGAAAGTAGACAGCCATGGTGTGCGAGGCTCTGAGGCTGGCCTCCTGGCTGGACTGCACTGGCTAAACAGACATCTGTGTTCCTGAAGTCTCTCTAAGTCTCATTTTCCTCCTCAGTAACGTGGGCTATTGACCGTTCCTCACAGCAGAGGATCTCAGACTGTCAGGAGCACACACATCACCTGGGACCTCAGTGAAATGCAAGCTCAGATTCAGGGTCTGGGGCGGGACCAAGAGGCTGAGTTTCTCACAAGCTCCCAGTGATGCCCAGACTGATGGTCTACAAAACATTTGGAGGAATAAGGCCGTACTGGGTTTTTAAGACTTAACTGAGATAATGCACAGCAAGTTCTCAGCACAGTACCTGGCACATAGCAAGCATTCAATAACTATGAGGTGACATTGTTATTATTATCAACTCTAAATTATTGGGCAGTTCAAAGGGAGTGACTGAATATTCTGTAAGATCCTATTTAAAACATCCTGGAGATTACTTGAAAGAACATGGTTATTGTCACCATAGCTGGTATAATGAAAGAGTTAAGGTCACAAGATCTGGATCTGGATCCTGGATCTTAGACAAGTCTCGAAACCTTTGTAAGATCTTTAAGGATAATAATAATAACCATCTTTGGCCACTTGATGCAAAGAGCCAACTCACTGAAAAAGACCCAGATGCTGGGAAAGATTGAGGGCAAGAAGAGAAGGGGACGAAAGAGGATGACATGGTTGGATGGCATCACCGACTCAATGGACATGAATTTGAGCAAACTTCGAGAGATGGTGAAGGACAGGGAAGCCTGGCGTGCTGCAGTCCCTGGGGTCACAAGAGTCGGACATAACTGAGAGACTGAACAACAGCAACAACAATAACTGTTCTACTTTCTGTAAGAGCTATCTGTTGTTGCGAATTCAACGTAATAATATTACATATGGGAAAGTTCTCGAAAGTAAGCACTCAAGTATTGAGTATGCAATGCAGTAGGTAAGATGAGTCCTTCTCTGCAGCTTAAACATTTTCCAGTCATTCTCCTTTACTGACCCACCTCCTTGCCCCCACCAAGAGCTGTCAGAATAGTTCAGTTCAGTTCAGTCACTCAGTCATGTCCGACTCTTTGCAACCCCATGAACTGCAGCACACAGGCCTCCCTGTCCATCACCAGCTCCCGGAGTTCACCCAAACTCATGCCCATTGAGTCAGTGATGCCATCCAGCCATCTCATCCTCTGTTGTCCCCTTCTCCTCCCACCTTCAATCTTTCCCAGCATCAGGGTCTTTTCAAATGAGTCAGCTCTTCGCATCAGGTGGCCAAAGGATTGGAGTTTCAGCTTTAACATCAGTCCTTCCAATGAACACCCAGGACTGATCTCCTTTAGGTTGGACTGGTTGGATCTCCTTGAAGTCCAAGGGACTCTCAAGAGTCTTATCCAACACCACAGTTCAAAAGCATCAATTCTTCGGCACTCAGCTTTCTTTATAGTCCAACTCTCACATCCATACATGACTCCTGGAAAAACCATAGCCTTGATTAGACAGACCTTTGTTGGCAAAGAAATGTCTCTGCTTTTTAATATGCTGTCTAGGTTGGTCATAACTTTCCTTCCAAGGAGTAAGCATCTTTGCATTTCATGGCTGCAGTCACCATCTGCAGTGATTTTGGAGCACCAAAATAGAAAGTCTGACACTATTTCCACTGTTTCCCCATCTATCTTCCATGAAGTGAAGGGACCAGATGCCATGATCTTAGTTTTCTGAATGTTGAGCTTTAAGCCAACATTTTCACTCTCCCCTTTCACTTTCATCAAGAGTCTCTTTAGTTCTTCACTTGCTGCCATAAGGGTGGTGTCATCTGCATATCTGAGGTTATTGATATTTCTCCTGGCAATCTTGATTCCAGTGTGTGCTTCTTCCAGCCCAGTGTTTCTCATGATGTACTCTGCATATAAGTTAATAAGCAAAGTGACAATATACAGCCTTGATGTGCTCCTTTTCCTATTTGGAACCAGTCTGTTGTTCCATGTCCAGTTCTAACTGTTGCTTCCTGACCTGCATACAGGTTTCTCAAGAGGCAGGTCAGGTGGTCTGGTATTCCCATCTCTTGAAGAATTTTCCACAGTTTATTTCCATAGTTTTTTGTCAGAATAGCTGATGTCATTTATGTCAGAGGGCACAAAGAGGCCCAGCCTCTGGTGTCTGGAGGGAGAAATGGGTTCAAGATATTTTAAATATTGCTGCTTCTCCACTTGCCTAAGGTCATAGAAGAAGTGACAGGGAGCCTTTAGGAGAGGAAGTTTTAGAGCAGAGATATTATAAAAGCCAAGGGGTTGACTGTAAGCCCACACTATGCTATTTTCTATAAGTCACACAACAGCTGGCTCGTTCTTAAGGGTGACAAATACTGAAAGGGCCCCAGATCTGAGCACTTGCTCCCAGAGGGATAAGACCTGGAGAGCCAAATTCAGGTTGAGGCCTAGGAGAGGCAACCCACCCAGAAGAACCTCTTGCTGGTTTCCGTTTAGGTTTTAGACTCCCCATGCAGTCTGAAGCCAACACTGCAGCTAGCAATGACATGTGAACTGCAGCTTTAGGGCTGCCCTGTGGTCTGTGGGGGACCCTCATGAATCAGCAGTCACAGTCAGATGGCTGGATTTTTCAAGGTTTCTGGGGTACTTCCCAATGCTATTTTGTTTCCATCAAACATGGCAGGCAATCTGGAAGAAAGGCCATATTTACTAGTAAACTGATTTACAGTTTTCTAAAACAGAATGAAAGTGAAAGTGAAGTTGCTCAATTGGGTCCGACTCTTTGCAACCCCATGGACTGTAGCCTACCAGGCTCCTCCATCCATGGGATTTTCCAGGCAAGAATACTGGAATGGGTTGCCATTTCCTTCTCCAGGAGACCTTCCCCACCCAAGTACTGAACCCGGGTCCCCCGAATTGTAGGCAGATGCTTTACCACCTGAGCCTCCAAAAACAGAATGGGCCACCTGCAAATGAATGGATATCTGAAATGAAATTATATGATATTTGGTAGTGCAGCAAAATGGAGCAAAGAAATCAGTTTGAGCACTGCAGATGTAAAACTGGGTTCAGATTCCAGCAGATATCATTATGTAGCAAAACTTAATGATTAACCACGTGGCCTGAATGATTAACCTAATGATTAACCACGTGGTAAAATACCCACTTGCCTATGCAGGAGACATAAGAGACTTGGGTTCCATCCCTAGGTCAGAAAGATCTCCTGGAGGAGGACACAGCAACCCACTCCAGTATCTTGTCTGGAGAATCCCATGGACAAATGAGTCTGGTAGGCTACAGTCCATAGGGTGGCAAAGAGTTGGAAGCAACTTAGCAACTTAGCACGCATGCACACAATAACAGAATCTACCTCATAGGGTTGTTGTTAGGATTGAATGAGTTAATGTGTGAAAGTTCTTGGAATAATAAGAACACAGTAAGTAGCCCCAAACTGAGCTATTATTATTGTATGACCTAAATAAATCAGTTGATCTCTCTGAGTCACCTTTCTCAACAGTGACAGAATAAGTACATTCTAAAGGTCCAAAGAAACAGTGTATATGGAGGCATTCTGAAAAGTTCAAAGAGCTAGATAAATCAGGAAACGATAGAATTTTTATTATTACAAAGGGAATTTTCATTTTGTGCCTCACTTCTAGTTTGGTAAACAGGAGCCCATGTGTACGTTGTCTCTGGGGTGAACATTCTATGAATTCTCTAAATGTCTGACATTTCCTCTAGCATCTCGACCTGCCAAGAGTTTTCATTCCAATGCATCCAGAGGTCAGGGAGAGGAGGAATTAATTAATATAAATTTGAAAAGAATATGAACTCTGAGGTTAACCCACTGCTTAGAGCAGGAACAAATTTGTGATAAAATAAAATCCCTCCCAAAAGTGTAACTCCTATTTTTAACAAATTTTCTTTATCTTCTTCTCAAGTCCAGATCCTTGACAGGGCCCAGATAAGAAAACTATGGTGTGCAGGCTTTGGATCTGCACTAGCCCTTAAAGTCACATATTTACGAGAGAGTGATCCTGAGTTGGCTGAGAGAACATACCAATGTCCTTGATGTACGAACATGATCTGTGGACCCACTCTGAGCATGTAGTGGTGATGGATTTCTAACCACTTCTCCCACACTGGGGAGCCTCCCTAAAACCATCAAATAATACTGGGAGGCCTCCCAGAGGCAATCTGGGTATGGCCACAGTTTCTTGACAAGGAGGAAATTCAGCCTTTTATAGTCTAATATAATCTAATGAAAGGCTTCCCTAGTGGCTCAGATGGTAAAGAATCTACCTGCAATGCAAGAGATCCAGGTTTGATTCATGGTTTGGGATGATCCCCTGGAGGAGGGAATGACAACTCACTCCAGTATTCTTGTCAGAAAAATTCCATGGACAGAGGAGCTTGGTGGGCTGCAGTCCATGGGGGCCACAAAGAACTGGATGCAGCTGAGCCTATAGCCTAATACAATCTAGTCTAATCACAGATGTGACACACCATCCCTTCCTTCTGCCTCTTGCCATTGGGCATACAAACCAACCTATGGTAAAATGTGGGGAGTGACAAGACAAGGAGGTGCATACCAGGAGGTGGGAAACTTTGGGGGTCACCTTACAGACATGATAGGGTTATCAAGCAGAATTAATACATTTATATGTGTAAACATCTGAGAACAGTATCAGTACTCAGCATAAGCCCTCAGTAAAACGTTGGCTGTCATCACTGTGGTGGTCGTGTGCATGTTGCTACTATTATTGAGAGCAGGAACAGCTCAGCCCTTGTCCATGAAACTGAAACACTCGCCACATTGCCCAGAAATTCAGCCCCACCCTGACCTCATTAACAACTTGCTCTAACCAGTCTACACATATGATTCTTTTTCTGCAATTGGCCCCTCGGGTTCTTTCTTTGCTTTTCAAAAAGGTGTTTACCAAAGATCAAAATTGGCACACAAGCCTTAAAAAGAAGCCTTCCCCACCACCTCAGCTGACCATCCAGGAAGTTCACAGGTGCAAATATCAGAATATTAAGAACAGACATGTAGGATTTTAAGTATCTCACATATTATAACTAGAAGTCTAAATAAAGGTGGTGCTAAAGTTTGTCTAGGGGCTTAGGTGTGTCATCAAGGACTCAAAACTGCTCCACATTTACCTCCTGTCATTCTTGGTGTATGAGTGACATGTCACTTCATGATGAAATGAAGCAGGTCCCTATGGTTCTTGCCCCTCCCCCATGTCCTCAGCCTGCCTTTTGCCTATGGAAAAAGGGTAAGTTTAATCAAGGAAGTGAAAAAATGAGAAAAAAAAGGAAAGCAGTCAAAAGAAACCAAATAATAGTAATGTAGTCATGAAGCTTAGTCAAGGACCTTTAGCTCCTCCTCAGGGGCTATAGACAATCTTCTGAGCCATATCCTGTGAGCTTTGTTACAGATACTGAAACCCGCATCAGGTGGGTGACGTTAGCTGCACGATGCCCAGACTGGAGCCATGGCATAAGCTGCAACAATTTCAAGAACTGGTCTCAAGGAAATGGAAACACACCAACCCTGGAACTGAAGATTAACTGTATCTAAAACAACAAAAACAGTGCTGGTCAGACCAGTGATGACCAATTTCAAGATGACTATTAAAGCTGACTGTGCTGTTTCTGTGTGTAGCCCCTTCCCACTATCTATTAAAACTTGCTCACTGATTGTTGGAGCTGGGTGGGATAGATTCGGCCTTTGGACAGGCACCTGCCCTCCCCCCAACAACCGTTGCCAGGATCCAAATTAAAGCAAAGTCTCCTTTCCACTATACTTGCCTTTCTATTGACTTTTGAGTAATAAGAAACTAGATGCCACTTCTGGTTACAATGACAGCAGGAGGGCTAAAGCAGGTTTAATTTCAAGCTAGTACAAAGGCAGAAAGTGGGCAAAGAGACATAGATGTTGAGAGAAATTTTCTGACAGAAATGTATCTGTTTTGTTCAATTTTTTTTTTTTTAATTTAAGAGGAAAGTTTTTCCCAGAAGCATCCCGGCAGATTCCCTTTGCATATCATGAGCTATAAGCTGGCTGCATGTCTACCCCTAGCTGCAAGGGAGGTTGGCAAATAACCTGATATTCTTTGCAATGATGACCCTGAAAGAGCCATCAAGGAAGAATGGGAGGGGAGCGGCTGTTGTGAAGGTAACCCAGAGAATCTTCCATGCCTCCTCAGGCAGATTCTCTTATTCAAAAAACTCTGCTGTCATCCTTTCTACCTAGATTAGAAATATGCATGAACCAGGAAGGCTGTGAACAAAGCAATTCATCTCAAACCGATTAAGTCTTGTTTACCTGACATAATCCAGAAGTAAAGTGTTGCACAGAACCGAATTTGCTAAGAAGTTTTCTCCAAAAATGTTTTCATTTACTGTATTTTGACCATTCTTATGACAATTTTTACTGAAATGCTTTATTTATATCTTATTTGATAACATGTTCCTATCACGTGTTTTAATTCAAAACAATAAATGGCAAGGATGCCATTATGGGCATAATAAATGAAATATTTCCAGCCATCTCAGTAAACAATGTCACAGTCATCAGCGATTGCAGCCACAGCCAATGGTAAGCTGGTAAGCCCTGAGGAAACTCAGGAAGGAAAAGAACACCTGCCATCTCTTGTAGCCACTCCCTATGGTGAGCCCAGAAGAAACCCAGGAGGTGAAAACACAGGATACTGGCCTCAGTTAGCTGAGGCACATATCAAAGGAATGACTTCAGTGAGCCCAGACTCTTGAACCTTCCTATACTTAGAAAAGTGCTGCATTCTTTAAGATTTCTAGCTTCTTTAATTAGCAATAATCTTCTGTTCCTATTACCTGCCCTTTATTGCAAAACTCCTATATACCCTAGCTCCCCCCTAGCCTCCTCAAAAGAATTCTCTCAGGGTTACAAGAGATGCTGCCTCCCAGGCTTGAAGTCCTAAAATTTTCCACCAGAGAAATCATAACTCTCCACCTTTGGGGCTTCCCAGGTGGTGCCAGTGGTAAAGAACCCAATGCAGGAGACATGAGAGATGCAGGTTTGATCCCTGGGTTGGTAAGATCCCCTGTAGAAGGGCATGGCAACCCACTCCAGTAATCTTGCCTGGAGAATCCCATGGACAGAGGAGACTGGCAGGCTATAGTCCATGCGGTCTCAAAGAATTGGACACACTGAAGCTGCTTCACATACACACTCAACCTTTAGGTTGTGCATATTTTTAAATCAACAGGCCTCAATTGTTATCCTATGTGTAAACATTCAAATGCTCCATGGGGGTTCCGTGTGCTCCATTTTACTCAACTTGCTCAAGGTAAGATACACTGTATGTGCCTCAATATACCTGCAGCTCTTTGTGGAAATACCTACTCCCTTGAAGTGAGCCATTTTCTCTACCATCATTTCTATCTCCCCAGAACTTCTAATGTCAGTTGCAGATACTTTGTACTTTAATCATAACTTAGGACTGCAGGGAAGATGTCCAGGAGGAAGCCAGAGGAGTCTGGGGCATTCCTCAGGTACACGGTCATAAGGAGGCTGCCTCAAAGACCAGCTTTGAAGCAAGAACTCCAGGAGACATGCTCAGCCAGACCTTCACTGGTTCTGGAGAAGGTTGGAGGCAGCTGGTTCATTACTCCAGAAAACTGAGATGGGGCTAAGACAGATCATATCTTGACCAGATAAACTGACATTTTGATGGTTGGGGGAGGAATGTGGTCTGGAAGCATGGAGCCCTGCACTGGAGGCAAGTCTGCAGGGTCACCCCTGTTGTGAGGCATCTGGGTGCTGGAGTGCAGGGGTGCTATCCAAGGTGGGACCTTGAGTTGCCCGCAGGATGCTTATGGGACCAGGAACCTGCACCCAGACCTCTTGCAGGGTCTCAGGTCCCTGCTTGGAAATTGCTCCCAAAGTCTGAATGACCCCGCATATTCTCACTTATTCAAGTGGGGCAATGATTCAGTATGGAGAACTTTGATGACTTTCAGGGTTGTATCAAACTTTACCATCAACCAGCTGAATCATTCTTTCTATGTATGTCTCTGGCTTCTACCTACGAAAATTAACTAACCAAGGCTTGTTAGTAACTAGATGATTTAGCAGGACAGTAGTTAGATTTCCTGGACTTTCTGAGCCTGGATTTAACTCCCTGGGCTGCATCAAACAACTTCCCCCCTTGGCAGGTTGATTGACTGATCGTCTTGTCCCAGGAGACAGGTAAGGTTAGCTTAGGCAAGTTTCTGACTCTGTTAAAAGTCCTGTCTCGGAATTAGAACACTTTTGTGCTTCACATGCCTAACTATTGTAAGTGACATAAGGAAAGCAGAGGAAGTCTGTTGTGCGTTCTCACTAGTCGTGTGGTGAGCATATGGGATACGCCGGTGGTTTTCACACGTGCACTAATGAAAGCGCCTTCACTGCAGTGCAGTTTTAGATTTGCAAGGCAAGCCAAGCACCTGGCTACTCCCTGTAGCTACTCCTGAGCTTTCTGCCTATAAATCACAGCAGGACTGTGCAGGATCAAATATTTCCTCAGAGGTTAACTAAGCAGAGGTTAGCACATCATTAACCAAATTAAACTGCTGTTATAAAAGAATGCCATTCATTAATCATGTCCAGTCAATCCTCACTATTCCATATTGGCAAATTTGCCTCTTGCTGAAACCTATTTGTAACTGCAAAGTCAATACTCATGGAGTTCTTGGGGTCATTTGCACTACTGTAGCAAATACTTTCATCCACCACCCAATGCACACGGTCCTAGGTGAGACTGAACAAGCCATCTTAGTCCAGCCTTCATGCTGTAAACAGGGTCCTTTGTGTTGTTTACTGTCACGCTTCACTCTTTGGAGGGTGGGGGAGTGATTTTGCTGTTTATAAAATGGCCCCCAATCGGTGTGCTGAAATGCTGTGCCATCTAGTGTTCCTGCCAGCAAGAAGACTGTGACATGCCTTACGGAGAAAACACGTGTTGGAAAAGCTTTCTTCAGGCATGAGTTACAGTGCTGTAACATGGCCATAGTTCAGCGTTCAGGAACAAGGTGTCTTTAAACAGAAACACACATGAAACATTGTTATGTGTTTCATCTGATAATGGAAATATTGCAACTCAAGGGTCTTGGGAACCTATCCTGTGTCTCCTCAGGTAAAAGGTTCAGTATTTACACAATCAGTGTTCACGGACACTTAATGCAACTTAGCTACTGCGAATCATGAGAACTGATTGCATCTTGAATATGTTATACTTCAAATCAAATTCTGATCAATACCACCAGCTTGGTGCATGCATGCATGCTCAGTCACTGTCATGTCCAACTCTTTGTGACTGTAGCCCGCCAGGCTCCTCTGTCCACGGGATTTTCCAGGCAAGAATACTGGAGTGGGTTGCCATTTCCTTCTCCAGAGGATCTTCCCAACCCAGGGAGCAAACCATTCCTCATTAAAATTACACTAAATGTCTACCTCACTTAACAATCAGGAGCCTCTCTGGATATAGACAAGCCTCTAAGTCTCAAACATGCAGAGCCTCTGAGAACTTGCGGTAACAGCAGTTCATTTTTTTTTTTAAATTTTTATATGACTTTTAAAAGTTAAATTCCAATTACATTTATTAAAACATATTGGCTGTATTCCCCTCTCCTGCTCCTCCCCACCACTGGTAATCACTAGCTTGTTCTCTATATGTGTGAGTAGCAGCATTCGTCTTTATTCCTGCTCTAAATAAACCCCTTCTAAATAAATAAATACTTACTCTTTTCTGCTTATCTGGAAAAACTAATAAAAATACTATAAAGAGAATTCCATCTGTCATACATAATGAGGTAAAACTGCAATTTTTAATAACTAGAAGGAGATCAAATTAAAGTTCTTAGTCCCTGGTTACATTAAGAAAGTCCCAATCAGCCTTAAGAAAGGCACAGATAAACCACAGCATGTCTCCCTTTCCCATTTTTATGATGGCACATCTCCCAGCATGCTCCACAGTAGATGAAAAATTCAGCTAATGATAGAGACAGAGCGACATACATCCTCCTCTGAAATTAAGCTAGGGAGTTTTCTGGAGGTCCAACTGTTAAGGCTCTACACTTCCACTGCAAGGGCCATGGGTTCAATCCCTGGTTGGGGAACTAAGATCTCATATGACATGTGGTACACCCAAAATGTTAGAAAAAAAAAGAAGAAGGAAGAGAAGGAGGAGGAAAGACAAAAATTAAAATTAACCTAGAAATACTTTTAGAGGTCATTACTCTGAGAAAACAGATTCATGGTTTTTTATGACCCATTTTAAAATTTACAGCATCCTAGTTTAAGCCTTTACCATTGTGCAAGATGACCACAGCAGCCTGCCCACTGCCCTCCCTGCCTTGCCTCTCCTCAACCACCCAGTTCTTCACAACCCCAAATGAACTTTATCATTTAAGCCCCCCCTAGTTCTCAGGATAAAGTCCAAAACCTACAGCATAGCTATCAAGGTCATCTGAAATTCAGTTCAAATCTATAGCTAATTTATCTACCTCTCCCTCCCAACACACAACTTCTTCTACCCTATTGGGCTCCCTGTTTCCAAACGGAACTTGTTTCTCCCCAGCATAGTGATGGAATGGTTACATTTGGACTCCGGAGTTAGACTGACCTGGGTTCAAATCCTGACTCAGCCATTTACTAAGAAACTTTGAGCAAATAATCTCATGCTTAACTAACGTTAATAAGAACATTTATCTCAGAGATAGGTTTCTGATAATGAAATGCTATTATGCATGCAAAGTACCTAGCAGTACCTGGCACATTAAAAGTCATGAATAAATATTAATTACAGAAATAAACATTGTGGAGTCCCACTTTCACATTTCACCTCACAACCTTGTTATTCTATAATATTCTATCCATCCTAGAATATTCATTCTGCTCCTTTCCAGTTCTCTAATTTTACCTTTCTTCACAGCCTCAACCAATGAACTAAGGGTCACATCTTGAGGACAAGGCTGGAGAGGAGGAAAAGGGTGGTGAGGAGGACAAGGGTAGGGAGAGAAGAGGTTGCCAGCTTTCCTAGGGGAAGTGAAAATACCAACAGAAGCTCTCATGTTCTGTAGCAGGGACTGGCAAACTTTTTCTATAAAAAGCCAGACAGAAAATGTTTTAGGTTCTGTGGGCCATTCAGCTTCTAGCTCAACTATTCAACTCTGTCATTTTAACAGGGAAACAGCCATAAAAAATATGTAAATGAACAGGCATGGCTGTTCTGATAAAACTTTATTTACAAAAATAGTCAGCAATAACTCAACAACAAAATGATAAACAATCTGATTCAAAAATGGGCAAAGGGCTTGAATAGACATTTTCCAAAGGATACAAATGGCCAATAAACACATAAAAAGATGCTCAACATCACTAATCATTAGGGAAATAAAAATCACAATGAAATACCACTTCATACCCATTAAGATGGCTGCTATAAAATAATTTTTAAAAAAATAGAAAATAAACATTGGAGAGGATGTGGAGAAATCGGAACACTCAAGCATTGCTAGTGGGAATATAAAATGGTATAGTCACTGTGGAAAACAGTCCACTTCTGGGTGTATACCCAAAAGAAATAAAAGCAGGAACTTGGAACAGGTATTTGTTCATTAACGTCAATGTTCATGGAAACATTACTCACAATAGTCAAAAAAAGGAATAACCCAAATGTCCATCAATAGATGAATGGAGGACTTCCTGAGTGGTCCAGAGGTTAAGACTCTGTACTTCCATGACAGGGGAAGTGACTCTGCACTTCCATGCACTTCCCTGGTCAGGGAAGATTCCACATGTTGCAGGATACAGCCCCAAAAGCCCAAAAAACAAACAAAATAGATAAATGGATAAGTTAATGTGGTATATCCATACAATGGAAAATTATTCAGTCTTCAAAAGGAAGGAAATTCTGACATGCTGCAACATGGATAAACTTTAAAGACACGGTGCTAAGTGAAATAAACCAGATACAAAAGGACAAACGTTACCTCACAGTATCTCAGGTATCTTAAAATAGGCAAATTTCCATAAACAGAGAGTAGGGTAGTGGTTACCAGGGGCTGAGGAAAGGGAGGAATAGGGAGTTATTGTTTCATGGGAACCAACTTTCTGACTGGAAAGAGGAAAGAGTTCTGGAAATGCATAGCGGTGATGGCCACACAATACGGTTACATTTAAAAATAGGTTAAATGCATTCTTAAGATTTTAATGCATTTTAAAATGCATTCTTACAGTTTAGTAAACATTTCCATCAATCACTTGTTTTTAATTTTCTTAAAGAAAGTTCTTATTTTCATGCAACTGTGGACATACAAGCAGACTCCATCTCATTGACACTTCCAGCAAGGACAAGGAAGAAGGCTGGGAGCAGGGAGTGGGGCTGTTTGAGGTCAAACCTGTTACAGCAAAAACAGAAATAACTGTACAGCCTTTCCCACGTACCAGCCAAATACGCCTGCAAAAGTTAAGCAATCTTGGTTATTCTTTAGCTGTTACTACTAACAAAAATTTATAGTTAGACTTGTCCTTCACAGTTAAACAAATCTAATTACTTTTTGACTTCATATAGTTGTACTCTGCACCTGCCTTCTTCTCCCCTTGTATTCTCTTGTAGCATTCTGCATTTCAAAAAGAAGTCAGGAGCCAATAACTTCAGGGACACCAGGCCTGGTTGCTGAGTTGCCTGGTGGTAGTGTTGGTCGTTTTGAAACTTTGCAAAAGAAAAAAAATGCAAGACCTTCACGAGGATATAAAACCTCTCCCTACTCCTGTGAGAGAGGGGCACAGTTCTTGAGGTGCTAGCCTGCTCTGTTTCTCCTTTGCCTGGAAAAAATAAAGCTACTCTTTTCTATTTTCTCCACTCTGTCTCTGTATTTCTATTCTATGGCATCAATGGACAGGGACCCAAGATTTTGGCAACACATTCAGGAGAGGATCCCAGAATGTTGGTGTGCAGAGTGGGGAGGGTACGCTCCCACAACTGATTACTGTTCCTGCCTCAAAGACACTTACACAGAAACTGGTCCCTCGGTTCGCTATTCTTCCAAGTCCAGATCTACAGCTCCAAATCACTTCTGCCTCTCCTAACTTGCCTGTTTTCCTCTCCTATGCCCACTATCCCCTCCTTCCTTGTTCTCAAACTTATATTGTATTCAACTGAAAATAACTGTCTATCCAACAAAAGTCCTATAATTAGAAGGAGGTGCTGCATACCATGAAGCAGCATCAAGATCCCGCTGTTAGGGTAAGTACAATCTCTTATCTCCTGATACCCACATGTGTCAGGGAAGCTAATATTCCTAGCTCAAGTAGCAGATTGAGCTCCACGGAACAGGAGGATGGGAAAGAAGAAAATGTGTCTTTGCAGCACCTCTGGCTGCGTGGAACATAAACATGAAGGAACCTCAGTTGGCCTATGCTGTAGCAAACAAATCTGAGATTTAAAATGCTATTGCCAACTCCCCAGGAGGAATCACTCTCAAGCATGACTACTACCTTCTCTGGGGCATCTGATCAGCTCGCCAGGCATTAGTCACCTAGTCTGTACGTAGCTCAAAAGCTGCATAATATACTGCTCTGGAGATGTCATCTGGGCTTTTTAACATCTGAGTTCTTTGCCGAACCACATTTTGAAACAGCTTGCTTAGAGGAATGAAAGGATAAAGGAGATTTTTTATTTCCTGTGGAGAAAGTGCAATTATCTCAGCGGGCATATTCCTTCCTTCTGTGTCTTCCCTCTCCTCTGTCATCCAGAATGGAGAACAATGGAGAGAATCAACTTGCAAAATGAGGCTAATGGCTGAGTTGACAGTAGCATTTTCAATGGAGGCTGACAGAGAAAGCATTGTGGCTTTGATTCCCAGCATATGTTCCCATGGAATGCGGGCTACATCACACAAATGTAAGCATCATCACACTGTCAAGGACTTTAAGAAGGAAATAATTATTTAAAAACAAACAACTAACTAAGGGCCATTGCCTTTGGGGGCGTGTGGTTGATTTCTCCCTTGTAAATAGACACTTACTTCTTATAATAGCCTCTGCAGCCCAATGTTTAATGACAAAGATGGTGATGGCCAGGGGCCTCCCAGGTGGTGCTAGTGGTAAAGGACTCACGTGCCAGTACAGGAGATGTAAGAGACGTGGGTTCGATCCCTGGGTGGGGGAGATCCCCTGGAGGAGGACAGGGCAACCCACTCCAGCGTTCTTGCCTGGAGAGGACAATAACAGAGGAACTTGGCAGGCTACAGCCCAGAGGGTCACAAAGATTCGGGCATGACTGAAGTGACAGTACAAGCACCCTTGTCGATGTCTATGGTGATGACGCAGCAGTGATGCAATGGTTTTACTTAAAAAATACTTCTGTTTTTCTCATGCTAACTGCTGGGTGCCAGATATTCTGCAAGTGTGGTGTGGACTCCACCAGCTTGCTTCCAAACACACTCAGGCTGGACTGTGTTTATAAGGGATTCCCCAGAAAAGGTACAGACATGAGAGATAGCACCCTACCCCCACCCTAGCAAAGAATGGCAGTGACCTCCCAAATGAGGACAGTGAATCTTTAAAACATTGACCAGCCCCAGAGTTTTCCCAAAGCTAAGGTTATTGGCTATCTTTAGCTGCATAGCAGACTACCTTAAAACAATAAAATTGGATTTTCTCAGCTTCAGGAATTTAGAAGCTGCTTAGCTGGGTGGTTCTGGCTCAGAGTCTCTCGTGAGACTCAACATGATGGCCAGAGTTGCCCTCAGCTAAAGGCTGCAATGGGACTGCAGAGACTGCCTCCAGGTTGTCTCACTCACACCTGGCAGTTGGCACAGGTCTCAGACAGGAAGCCTCAGGCAACCTGAGTGTCCTCACATCACGGTGATGAGCTGTATCTGGTAGAGAGTCAACCAAGGGAACAAGACAGAATGGATACGCCTGTTATGAACGAGCTCAGAAGTCATGACCCATGACTTCTGGAACATTCCATTAGTTAGAAACTAACAGCTAAGTCCACCTACCCACATGCAAGGGGAAGAGGAATTAAGATGAGAGGAGAATTAGACAGCACCTCCTGAAGGAAGTCACTCAGTCATGTCTGACTCTGCGACCTCATGGATTGTAACCTAGCTGGCTCCTCCATTCATCCACGGGATTTTCCGGCAAGAGTACTGAAGTGGGTGGTTGCCATTTCCTTCTCCAGGGGATCTTCCCGGCTCAGGAATCGAACCTGGGTCTCCCGCATTGTAGGCAGACACTTTACCAGAGTGGGGAAGGTCTCCTGGAGAAGGAAATGGCAACCCACTCCAGTATTCTTGCCTGGAAAATCCCATGGACAGAGGAGCCTGGTAGGTTACAGTCCATGGGGTCGCAAAGAGTCGAACATGACTGAGCGACTTCACTTTCACTTTCTTTCCTGAAGGAAAGAATGTCGAAGAGTCTGTGGTTATGTTTAAAAACCACCACATAAGGTTGTAAAATTCCTGAATGGAAACTCTTCTGTTTAATAAAATTGTCTCTTTTTAAAAATGCATATTTATTGAGCATTTACAAGCATGACTTGAAAGTAGTAAAAAAAATACTCTGTGTCACAGTCATTTTTTATGTGGGGCATGCTTATTGCTTTCAAAATACAGAACTTGCATAGAAGTCCCTTACAAATGAAAGGATTTGTACAATAATAGCTCTATGTGCCAGACAGAAAATGAAACAAGAGCAAAGAATCATTGACACTTATGATCCAGAAGGCTAATAAACTGAATGTGAGTTGGAAATAGAAGAATATTAAATAAACCATAGCAAGTATTGTGAATTTATAAATACATACACAGTAACTTCTAGAAAAGAACTCCTATGATTTTAAATTTTATTTTATAAGTGACTATTTCAAAATTGCTGGGCTGAAACTAAATTAGCTCTTCAATATGGTTAAGTGGTTGTTCTTGGTTTGTGGTGAAATTCTGTTACAAGACTAAGTATAAAATCTATTTCAATAAATTTGCTTAAATTGCATGGATCTCTAAACCAAGAAGGATTTTAAGAACTGGTTTTATAAATTGATGGTTTACCACCACTAAGACTTTAAGAAAATGTTAGCAAATACTATGAATTTGGTGAAAGAGTCTTAAATATTAGAACTTTGAGACGTTTTCAGAAGACTCAGTTTATATCTGGGCTAAAGTCCAGAATTGCATCACTGTCCATCAGTCACATCAAGAAAAGGGCATAAAGTCATGGCAAGGGCAGTAAGACTCCATCCTGTGCTCATTCTCAAAAACCTGGACAGTAATTAAGAGTTTGGTTTTGGAAACAGATAAATTGAGCTGCTAGCTTGAACTAGAACGAGTTAGTTTACCTTTCTTACCTCAGTTTGTTCATCTGAAAAATGGGTCCACTAGCAAAACTACCAAATTAGATGGGTACTTTTCAGTCCAATATCTCTCAGCTTCATGAAAACAGCTTAACAATTTTTAAAGAATTTTTTCTTAATTTTTAAAATATTTATTTCTTTGGCTGTGTTGGGTCTTAGTTGTGGCATGTGGGATCTAGTTCCCTGGCCAGGGATTGAACCCAAGCCCCCTGCATTGGGAATGTGATGTCTTAACCTCTGGACCACCAGGGAAGTCTTACATTGTCTCTTTTTTGAAGCAACTTTCCCCAAGCTGGGTAGAAAGGAAGTATTAACCTCTCTTCATATTCCTGCTTGGGTTCTACTGAGCCAATCCTTCCTGCAAGTCCTGACCTTCACTGGGTCACATCTGATAGGTTGTAAAAGGTCACTGCTTGAGGACCCCGCTAGGTGGGTGAGGTAGGGCTGTGGTTTTGACAAGAGACAGAAATAAAGGGGATGTTCTTGATGGCTCCCCGCCGCCCCGCTTTTTATGCTATGTCATAATGCATCAACACCAAGTACTACTTATTCTTTTGTTACACTAAATCTTGACTCAACCTCTTCTCAATCACCAGCCACTGCCCTCTTCACCATTATCTCTCACCTCGACTTCAGAAACAAGCCACGTTCTGGTTAATTTTATGGATCAAATTGCTAGGTTATGGTTTCAGACACCAGTCTAAATGTTGCTGCTGCTGCTGCTGCCAAGTCGCCTCAGTCGTGTCCGACTCTGTGCGACCCCATAGACAGCAGTCCACCAGTCTCCCCCGTCCTTGGGATTCTCCAGGCAAGAACACTAGAGTGGGTTGCCATTTCCTCCTCCAATGCATGAAAGTGAAAAGTAAAAGTGAAGTCGCTCAGTCGTGTTCCACTTGTAGCGATCCCATGGACTGCAGCCTACCAGGTTTCTCCGTCCATGAGATTTTCCAGGCAAGAGTACTGGAGTGGGGTGCCATTGCCTTCTCCAGAATGTTGCTGGGAAGGTACTATATATAATATATATTTTATACATAGGGCTATATTTTATATATAGTGCTTTCCAGGTGGCGGTAGTGGTAAAGAATCCACCTGTACATGCAGGAGACACAAGAGATTCAGTTTCAGTCCCTAGATTGGGAAGATCCCCTGGAGAAGGAAATGGCAACCCACTGTAGTATTCTTGCCTGGAAAATCCCATAAACAGAGGAGCCTGGTGGGGCTATACTCCATGGGGTCACAAAGATTCAGATATGACTGAGCACGCACACACCTCCTGTTGATTCTATTTCTCTGGAGAACCCTAATTAGACTAACACACACCCCCAAGTGGTAGCCCAGCTTTCCTATCCATTCTCCACAGTATAAGTAGAAAGTTATTTTTTAGAGCATATATTACAACACATTATTTTCCAGTTTAAGCCACATCTATCTTACTATTGCACTCAGAATAAAATCCAAAACCCTTAACACACTCTTCAAATCTCAACATAATGTGACCTCTGTCCTCCTCCTCTGAAGCCTTGTCTCAACCCTCCAGCCACTTGGCATCAACCAGATAGCTTCTCTCTTTATTCTGTTTCTTAAATGTAGTGAGTTCCTTCATATCACAGAAGTTTGCCCTCTGTGCGGAGTCCACGTCCTAATCCTCTTCATGGGGCTTCCTTCTAATCATAATCAAATGACATTTCCTCTGTGAGGTTCTCTCCCTGACCCCAGTAATAATAAGGAGTTAAAGGTTTACCTTGTACCCATCTCTGTTCTAAACACCTTACACACGTGTATTAATTCAGTTAATCCTCATAACAACTCCATAAGATAGATATTATTATCGTCCCTATTTTCCAGATGAAGAAGTTGAGGCAACAAAAAACTAAAGCAGTGTAGCCAAGATCACACAGCTGAGCTGGGATGTGAATCCAGACATTACGGATCCAGGGTCTTGGAGAAATTCACCATTGAGTTTATCTTTCCCTGGATCAAAGCCTCCCTCAGTAAATTTCTTGCGTTTGTACATGTGTGCTAAGTCACTTCAGTCGTGTCTGACTCTTGTGACCCTATGGACTATAGCTCACCAGGCTCCTCGTCCATGGGATTCTCCAGGCAAGAATACTGGAGTGGGTTGCCGTGCCCTTCTGCAGAGGAACTTCCTGATCTAGGAATTGAACTCACATCTCCTGCGGCTCCTGCATTGCACTCCTGAGCCACTGAGGAAGTCCCAGTAACTTTCTTAGTATCCTATTAGTTTTCCTCTCCATATTTATTGCAATTCATAGCATAGATTTATTACTTTCTAGCTTCTACTACCATTCTATCAAATATCATGAGGACAAGGACACTCCCTGTCTTGCCACTCATACCTAGTTCAGAGTTTGGATAATATTAGTTCTCAATAAATACTTGTGACTATGTATCATCATCCTTCCTTTCCCTAGCTCATTATTTATAGGCAGGAAATTCTCAAAACCCTTCCTCATGGTCTCTGAATCAGGTAGGAATAATGATGGGAGTCTGAATGGAACATTGGGCTAAAATCCTCAATGTCTAACCTTGGCTATGTTTTTGTTTTTGTTTAGTCTTTTTTTATTAATTTTCTTTTTAATTGAAGGATAATTGCTTTACAGAATGTTGTTGTTTTCTGTCAAACCTCAACATGAATCAGCCATAGGTATACATATATCCCCTCCCTTTTGAACATCCCTCCCATCTCCCTCCCCATCCCATCCCTCTAGGTTGTCACAGAGCCCCGATTTGAGTTTCCTGAGCCATACAGCAAATTCCCATTGGCTATCTATTTTATATATGGTAATGTAAGTTTCCATGCTACTCTCTCCATACCTCTCACCCTCTCCCCCCCTCTCCCTGTGTCCATAAGTCTGTACTCTATATCTGTTTCTCCACTGCTGTAACCTTGGCTATGTTTTTTAATCAACCATGCTCATTGAATGGGCCAGATACCTATGGGATGGAATTTCAGAATTCCCCAATGCCCAAGTAGGGATTTTACCCACCATCTACTTGAAATATAATCATTAAAGATATTATATCTTCTAATCTCTTATTAGAATTCAGATGTCCCCTGGAAGCTGAGAGCTGGCATTTATTTACTAGTTAACATCTCAGCTAGGATTACAGGACAAATAGCCCACTGGGAACCTAACACTGAGCAGGCGTCTCTAATCCAGATGAGCCATGTACCTGGCGCTGGCTCACCAGGAGCAGAATTGGAGGGAGCTATAATAGAACCCAGAGGACTCAAAGTTCATTTTGCCTTCTCAGTGTTCGGGGCTTCCAATTTGGCTCTGCCTTGATAGATGCTGTAAATGCCTCCTATGGTTTGCAGAAAATCTCTAATTTTTAGTTCTTTCCAATGCTGTATCCATGCAACAAAAAAACCACCAATTTAAAAAGTGAGAAACTTAGTTAATCAAGGAGTTGTTTTGCCTTCAAGACACCAAAGTGGTTTGGCTGATTCTTCACTGATTTAATGAAAAGTGCTGGGGTCATGTAGCTGCAATCTAATTAAACATTATTTCTTCCCACCTTCCCCTGCTGAGGACATTGGAAGACAACCCAACAGGAGGGTAAAATGGGAAAATGTTGAGGATAGTCATCAAAAAGAATTCAAAATAAAATTAGGTGTTCTCTTTCTACTTCAAATTTATACTATCCCCTTATAATTTAATATAATGCTACGTTGGCATTTTAAGACAAATGCTTATACACTTACTTTGCATTCAAACTAATGATTTCAGGGAGGTAATATTGACCTTGTATTGACTAGATTGATCATATTTTAGAACAACAACAAAAAAATGCCTAAGTTTTTTTTTTTTTTTTTTTTATTCAGAGTAGTGTCAGAGTCCTGAATGTAATCTACTAATTCTGGAAACAGAAGTAGATCAAAGTTTTTGAAGTTTAATTTAGAAAGAAAATTCCAAAAATTAGGTTGTACTTACTAATGGGTAAAATAGGACAATTAACTGCCTTCAGGAATTGTCTAGAGATGTCCTAGGAGAGGACTCAGTATCACAGTAATTGTTTTTTTAAATATGGTGACAATCCCTCAAAAAGTGGAATTTTCATCACCTTTCACTAACATAACATTATAATTTACTAAACAGACTTCTAGATGCATATAGTCAGGCCTGGTTTCTTGGTCCAATTCTATTACTTTTTGCTGGGTGAATTGGAATGATCACTACATTTCTCTAAAATCCAAGGAAACAATTTTAAGAAGTAGATGATAGTTAACGGACACAAGTATTTGACTACCTCTCATACAGCAGAGACTTCCCTGGTGGCTCAGACGGTAAAGTGTCTGCCTACAATGTGGGAGACCCGAGTTTGATCCCTGGGTCAGGAAGATCCTCTGGAGAAGGAAATGGCAACCCACTCCAGTATTCTTGCCTGGAAAATCCCCCAGACAGAGGAGCCTGGTAGTCTAGAATCTATGAGATTACAGAGAGTCGAGTACAACTGAGCGACTAAACTTTCACTTTCACTTTCATACAGCAGAACAGGCAACAAAACTCGAATTCTACTTCCTTGTGCAAAATTTCCAGGATAAAATACAGTGGATTGGTATTATACTCAGCCTACCAGAAAAAGTTCTGAGACCTTCGAAGAACTTCAAACTCATTTGTTCCTCAGAATTCCTCAGAATCTGCTGCTCACATCATCTTTTTGATCAGATTCTGGCTAAAGCAACTCTCTTAAATCATCAACACTCTCAACAGCTCTGCCCACTAGGAAAAAAAGCATGTTAACTTTTATTTCTTTATTTTTTATTGGCCATAACTGCACAGTTTGTAAGATCTCAGTTCCCTGACCTGGGATTGAGATCCCCAGGTCACAGTAGTGAAAGCTTGGAATCCTAACCACTAGGCAACCAGGAAACTCCCCAAAATATATTAACGTTTCAAATTAAAGTTTAAGTTCTTCCTCTCTGGCCCTCGGTTGCCCAACCATTCTTCCTCACTTTATCAAAATGTTGGGATTACTAATAAAAACTTACGGGTTTTTTGTTGCTATTGTCAAATTTTTCTTTTAATGTTCCTTGATTTGGGGTCTTAGTGAGATTCCCCTCAACACCGAAGTTATAAATGGACTCACACTTGTTTTCTTCTAGTGGTTGTGTGGTTACATTATTTTTACCTTTGCATCTCTGATACAGTCACACTTCTGTTTCCTCTTCTAATCTCTTCCTAAATCCCCTCTCCAATGATTCCTTTAGCTAAAGATACCACTAGGATCCGTGAGTATGAATCTTTGTTGTTTATGCCACTGAAATATTACATTTCATTATTCCCCAGGCAAAAATTAATAGGGAACAAAAATAAGGAAAAACTACATTAATAAAAATCTTACTGTTTTTTATTAGTCCACATTTATTGAGTACTTACCGTGTAGCTGGCACATGCTAAGTACCTTGCATTGTCCAAAGGGAAAAGGTCATTTACATTAAATATATAATACAGAACATCATGTTATCATGGCTATAGATAAAGTTGATGGGCTTCCCTGGTGGCTCAGATGGTAAAGAATCTTCCTGCAATGCAGGAGACCAGGGTTCGATCCCTGGGTAAAGAGGAGGGCATCACAACCCACTCCAGTATTCTTTCCTGGAGAATCCCTTGGACAGAGGAGCCTGGCAGGCTACAGCCCATGGGGTCACAAAGAGTCAGACGCTACTGAGTGACTAACACTTAACTTAAAGTTGATTGAGAGTAAAAAGAGAATAAAGATAATAGCTCACAATTATGTTTTTTCCTAAGCTTTCTTTAAACTCTAATCTACCCATCTTTCTACTACTACAGGTTGAAATTAAAGGGAAAAAAATGTTTTAAAATGTTAAACACATAATAATTCTGGGAACTTCATATGAAATTTTCATGTATCAAAAAACTCTCAATATAGTTGTAGGAGGTAAGATTCCACAGTAAAATATACCAAGTGACAGAACAGCTTTGAATATTGGAAGCTTCTGTAGTACAGACTGGCATTAAAATTTAGGTGACTGACTGATCCTTGAAGTTCTCATCTTAAGGTTCCAGAAGGTTTCTAGGAAGTTTCTTATACAGGGACACTTTTAAAGATTTCAAAACAGGACTTGTTGTCTACTCATTTCCCCTGACAATCTTTTAATGTGCTGTTTTCAAACAGATGAACAGATTACCTCACAAATGGCAAATGGTGAAGCTGTACTTATTGGTAGAATAAAAATGAAACAAATCTGCCAACTGAAAATATCAAATTTCACAAGTTTTTGATAAAGAATTTGCTATTGATTGGATCTGATTCACATATATGTCAGCAGCCTACAAACTCTATTCCATGAAGCATTTAAATGACTGCAACTGATGTAATTTGAAAGAAGTCAGAAAATTGGTCGAGCCAAATAAGAGATGCCCTATTTAATAGCATTCTAATCTATACTAGTGCCTCTATTTTTTATTGAAGCACATCTTTAATTTTCTTTTTTGCCCAACACCTTTTCCACTGGGCATATCTATACTTCGCCCAAAGTGAGTATCTATAATTCTATAAATCATTGTGGGAGATGATGTTCCCAAATATTTGCTGATCCTTCCAGTGGAAAAGTCTTGTTGTCCCACTGATGTTAGGCCTGGCCTTATGGCTTGCTTTGGTCCCTAAAATGTGATGAAAATCATGGTGCCACTTTTAAGTCAAAGCTTTAAGAGTAGCCATATGTTACTGATCTTTTTTCCATTTGCTGCAAGCTCAGCCACTTTCCAAGTAGAGCAGCTCACTGACCTGGATCCTGGAGACATAAGAGCATGGAGCAGGAGCAGCAGTAGCATGCGTGAGAAACAAACTTTTGTGTTCTAAGCCACTGAAAATTGGGAATTATTAACCCAGCATTCCTTGGCCAATGATTGACTGTTACATTCAGTAATCTTCAAATTTTTAACTGTGTATCTTCTAAAATAATTTTTAGAAACTATAAATTACCTCTAAGTTAAGTTGGCAACTAAAATTTTCCATCTTATGTATGAAAGCTATTTTAAATTTTGCAAATGATAAAGTTTTCATTTTTTGTCCTAAATTTTGGTCATTGAAATACAACCATTCCCTCACTCTTTAAAATGTACCAAAATGGGTACAAAATCATATAAGACCCACCATCATATTTTGTGTATTTTAAAAATACATAAACAAGTTTTAATAGTTGGAAATTTTAGATCATTCATTCTGGGTTTGAACTTGTATTTTCATTTTACTTTCCCCACAGATTTCTGAATCCTGATTTTATTAGTCATCCTATCTTTCCTCTCAGAAAGAAAACGTGTATAACTGTCTATTGTGTATAATTCAATTTTGAATTTTCTTTTCTAATAACACTCCAAGACTGAACTTCTTCTGGGTTGAATTATTATCACAATTATTAGTAGCACATAATCAATCAAAATATAGAATATAAATCTGGAATAATTTTGATAAATGATATCAAATATAAAAATTAAATATAATTGGAAATATGAATGGGACTTTTTCAATTAGTTTATCAAACTATTGATGAATGTTATTTGTTGTCAGAAAGTGATCAAGTGAAGAATTACTCATTACTTTTTTGCTCATTTATACAGCTATAAGCAATTAAAAAATATATATTGACATGTGTGAATAAATTAGAATAGAAGGAGTATGCTTCTGAATTAAATGTCCAAAATCGTGCTACAATTTATCATCAAAAAATTATTTTAATGTTTTACTGGGTGACAATTTAATTAAATCCTCCTTGAATTTTATTAAAAACACAGACTTAGAAATAATCTCTTTGACAAATTACTCACTATCCTATTACTAGACTCATTCAACTTAATTTCCGAGTATTTTTTCGAAAAGCTTTGCCCGAGCTTACCAATAATATATTAATTACACCTGACTCTTTCATGTATAAGCATTTTGTGGAATCCTATAATGAATTTGCAAAATCAAAATGCTGTTAATTATAGTACTCTTTGGCTGATACAGTATTTCTGATAAAATATTTTTATCTTGTGATTACACATATTCATACAGACCTTGTCACTGTAGACTTAGCTCCTTCAGTTTATGGAGGTATCCACCACATAACATGATTGACACAACCAGTCCTCATTACCAAACCAGTAAAATCAGATTTTCTTTCTGATAATAAAAATACCTGATGTCATTTCTCAATTCACACAAAAAGTGTTAACACACGTATCTGTGACAAGCCTGTGAATTCTAACATAGACACCAAGTTCTAGAACAGACCTTTTCCATGAGGTTGCTCCCTTGACAAAATAAGGCACCTCTACCTTTCTATTTCCAAGCACAAACTTTGGGAGGGACCTCTCATCACCACTGTTTCTCTCTTCCCCTGACGTGATCACAGGTAGATGCTGCTCCTTACCCTGGATCCTGGAATAAGGACTGCGTGAGGCAAACTCTTTTGACTTTTCTTTCCAGTGCCTCTGCCTGGGAAATGCTGCCTTCACAGACATCAAGCAGAGGATAGAAGAAACGTCCATCACTTCGGAGACACCATTTTACAACATATATGAGATCAGAACATTGTCACAGAAGCCAAAATGCCCTGTTTCTTAAAGTGGAAGTGTTAGTCATTTCAGTTATGTCTGACTTTTTGTGACCCCATGAACTATAACCAGGAGGTGGGGCCGTGAGGAGATACCCCTTGTCCAAGGTAAGAGAAACCCAAGTAAGATGATAGGTGTTGCAAGAAGAAGTCAAATTCAAGTAAGCCTTAATCCCCAATCTGTAAGCCAACAGACACACCCAGAGGGGGCAGGACAGCTCTAAGGCACAGCCAAAAGAGGGAGGAGTGGGTGGTTCCGCAGTGGTTGGGATGATCCTCCCACTCGTGCACCCTGCTGGCAAAACCTAACCAGACTATATCCCATAGCCAGAGCCCTTGCCCTTGGCAATGGCCCACACCCTGAAGAGTGGCTTCTCTCTGAATCCTAAACAAATCCACCTCTTACCTCTCAATGAAAAAACCCCACACAGCTCCTTGGGAGTGGGGTAGCTCTTCTCGGCCGCAGGCCTCTGACCTCCGCGGTGGGGTAGCACCTCTCAGCCACACTTCTGCGCAGTCCATCACAGCCACTGCTCTTCTGCGTGGTCTGTCAGCCATCAGAGGGCAGACACACTGAAACCATAAAAACAGAAAACTAGCCAATCTGATCACAGGGACCACAGCCTTGTCTAACTCAATGAAACTAAGCCATGCCATATGGGACCACCCAAGATGGAAGGGTCATGGTGGAGGGTCTGACAGAATGTGGTCCACTGGAGAAGGGAATGGCAAACCACTTCAGTATTCTAGCCTTGAGAATGTCATGAATAGGCAAAAAGATAGGACACTGAAACATGAACTCTACAGGTCGGTAGGTGCCCAATATGCTAATGGAGATCAGTGGAGAAATAACTCCAGAAAGAATGAAGGGATGGAGCCAAAGCAAAAACAATACACAGCTGTGGATGTGACTGGTGATAGAATCAAGGTCCGATGCTATAAAGAGAAATACTGCATAGGAACCTGGAATGTTAGGTCCATGAATCAAGGCAAATTGGAAGTGGTCAAACAGGAGATGGCAAGAATGAATGTCGACATTCTATGAATTAGCAAACTAAGATGGATTGGAATGGGTGAATTTAACTCAGATGACTATTGTATCTACTACTGTGGGCAGGAATCCGTTAGAAGAAATAGAGTAGCCATCATGGTCAACAAAAGAGTCCAAAATGCAGTACTTGGATGCAATCTCAAAAATGACAGAATGATCTCTGTTCATTTCTAAGGCAAACCATTCAATATTACGGTAATCCAAGCCTATGCCCCAACCAGTAACGCTGAAGAAGCTGAAATTGAACAGTTCTATGAAGACCTACAAGACCTTTTAGAACTAACAAACAAAAAAGATGTCCTTTTCATTATAGGGGACTGGAATGCAAAAGTAGGAAGTCAGGAAACACCTGGAGTAACAGGCAAATTTGGCCTTAGAGTACAGAATGAAGCAGGGCAAAGGTTAATAAGAGTTTTGCCAAGAGAACGCACTGATCATAGCAAACACCCTCTTCCAACAACACAAGAGAAGGCTCTACACATGAACATTACCAGATGGTCAACACCGAAATCAGATTGATTATAATCTTATTCTTGCAGCCAAAGATGGAGAAGCTCTATACAGTCAGCAAAAACAAGACCGGGAGCTGACTATGGCTCAGATTATGAACTCCTTATTGCCAAATTCAGACTTAAATTGAAGAAAGTAGGGAAAACCACTAGACCATTCAAGTATGACCTAAGTCAATCCCTTATGATTAAACGGTGGAAGTGAAAAATAGATTTAAGGGACTAGATCTGAGGGAGTGCCTGATGAACCAAGGACAGAGGTTCGTGACATTGTACAGGAGACAGAGATTAAGACCATCCCCATGGAAAAGAAATGCAAAAAGGCAAAATGGCTGCCTGAGGAGGGCTTACAAATAGCTGTGAAAAGAAGAGAAGTGAAAAGCAAAGGAGAAAATGAAAGATATTCCCACTGAATGCAGAGTTCCAAAGAAGAGCAAGGAGAGATAAGAAAGTCTTCCTCAGCAATCAATGCAAAGAAACAGAGGAAAATACTAGAATGAGAAAGACTAGAGATCTCTTCAAGAAAATTAGAGATACCAAGGGAACATTTCATGCAAAGATGGGCTCAGAAAAGGACAGAAATGGCAAGGACCTAACAGAAGCAGAAGATATTAAGAAGAGGTGGCAAGAATAAACAGAAGAACTGTACAAAAAATATCTTCACAACCCAGATAATCATGATGGTGTGATCAATATGACAGAAAATTTGGAAAACTCAGCAATGGCCACAGGACTGGAAAAGGTCAGTCTTCATTCCAATCCCAAAGAAAGGCAATGCCAAGGAATGCTTGAACAACCACACAATTGCACTCATCTCACACGCTAGTAAAATGATGCTCAAAATTCTCCAAGCCAGGCTGCAGCAATATGTGAATCGTGAACTTGCAGATGTTCAAGATGGTTTTAGAAAAGGTAGAGGAACCAGAGATCAAATTGCTGACATCCACTGGATCATCATAAAAGCAAGAGAGTTCCAGAAAAAACATCTATTTATGTTTTGTTGATTATGCCAAAGCCTTTGACTGTATGGATAATAATAAACTATGGAAAATTCTGAAAGAGATGGGCATACCAGACCACCTGACCTGCCTCTTGAGAAACCGGTATGCATGTCAGGAAGCAACAGTTAGCACTGGACATGGAACAACAGACTGGTTCCAAATAGGAAAAGGAACATGTCAAGGCTGTATATTTTCACCCCACTTGTTTAATTTATATGCATTGTACATCATGAGAAACGCTGGGCTGGAAGAAGCACAAGTTGGAATCAAAATTGCTCAGAGACATATCAATAACCTCAGATATGCAGATGACACCCCCCTTCTTGCAGAAAATGAAGAAGAACTAAAGAGCCTCTTGATGAAAGTGAAAGAGGAGAGTGAAAAAATTGGCTTAAAGCTCAACATTCAGAAAACTAAGATCATGGTATCTGGTCCCATCACTTCACAGCAAATAGATGGGGAAACAGTGGAAACAGTGTCAGACTTTATTTTGGGGGGTTCCAAAATCACTGTAGATGGTGATTGCTGCCATGAAATCAAAAGATGCTTACTCCTTGGAAGGAAAGTTATAATCAACCTAGACAGCATATTGAAAAGCAGAGACATTACTTTGCCAACAAATGTCTGTCTAGTCAAGGCTATGGTTTTTCCAGTAGTCATGTATGGATGTGAGAGTTGGACAGTGAAGAAAGCTGAGCGCCAAAGAATTGATGCTTTTGAACTGTAGTGTTGGAGAAGACTCTTGAGAGTCCCTTGGACTGCAAGGAGATCCAGCCATTCCATCCTAAAGGAGATCAGTCCTGGGTGTTCACTGAAAGGACTGATGTTGAAGCTGAATCCCCAGTACTTTGGCCTCCTCATTGGAAAAGACCCTAATGCTGGGAAGGATTGGGGGCAGGAGGAGAAGGGGACGACAGAGGATGAGATGGCTGGATGGCATCACCAACTCAATAGACATGGGTTTGAGTGGACTCCGGGAGTTGGTGATGGACAGGGAGGCTCGGCATGCTGCGATTCTTGGGGTGGCAAAGAGTCGGACACAACTGAGCGACTGACCTGAACCTAACTAAACTGAACTATAGCCTGCCAATCTCCTCTGTCTATGGGATCCTCCAGGCAAGAGTACTGGAGTGGGTTTCATTCCCTTCTCCTGGGGATCTTCCCAACACAGGGATCAATCCAGGTCTCCTGCATTGCAGGCAGATTCTTTACCAGCTGAGTCCTGTTTCTAATGCTATACTTTGCACTCTACAGAAATATGTAAAAGTCGAAAGACACGAAATCCTATAGCAAATGCTTGGGATTTATATTAATGGCAGCACTGTGCATGCTGATATTTTTCATTTGATTAGAGATTTTTACACCCTCTAGCAGTTCAGTGAAGTAACATTTCAGATGTATTAAAATGTGATTTTTTTTTTTCGGAAAGTAGGGAAAAGGCAGATGTGAAAAGGAAGGTGGGATAGAAAAACACACATGACTTCCTGAATTGCACGCATCTTTCCAGGCCAATACATTTGAGAAAGGAGGATTAAAGGCAACAAGGATACGAAAATCTGTGCTCCTCAAAATTGTGTACCTCTTAGAAAAGCCTCCTATTCTCCAACAGGTATCTAGACCCTGATTTGAAGACCATTGCTGCAGACTTCCAAGCAACTGAGAAATCTAATTTACAATGCTTGAGAAATCAAATATTTTATTCTCTAATATTTACGTTATTTTCTGTTGCTGCATAATAAGGGTCAAACAACACACATGTATTACATCACAGTTTCCATGCATCAGGAGTCCAAACACAGCTTGGCAGTGTACTCTGCTCAGTCTTGAAGGCTGTAGTCCAGGTGTCACCTATCTCACCTGGGGTCCATCTCCTCGTCCAAGTTCACTGACTGTCAACAGGATTCAGGAGTCCTGGTGATTACAGGACAGAGGTTCTCAGCTCTTAGATGCTGCCCACTCTTCCCTGATATGTAACTCTTTACACAACTTGGTTGCTTGTTTCTTTAAGGACAACAGACAGATACTCCATCATTTCTTCTGTCTTGACTCTTGATGGGCTTGTAAAGGACTCAAATGATTAGGTCAGGCCCACCAAATTAATCTCCCATTTGGTTGACTTAGTGTCAACTACTGAGAGGGCTTAATCACAGTGGTAACATCTCTTCACCTTTGCTATGCATGTGTGCTGAGTCACTTCAGTTGTGTCCAGCTCTGCTACCCTCTGAACTGTAGCCTGGCAGGCTCTTCTGTCCATGGGATTCTCCAGGAAAGAATACTGGAGTGGGTTGCCATGCCCTCCTCCAGGGGATCTCCCCAACCCAGGAATCAAACCTGTGTGTCCTGCAACTCCTACATTGCAGGCGGATTCTTTACTCTGGAGCCACTCGGGAAGGCCTCACCTTTGCTATATAATACAGCATAATCAAGGAAGTGATATGCCATCATCCTTGCCAAGGTCTACTGGTTGGAAACAAGTGACAGAACCCATCCGCAGTCCAGAGGAGAGGGTTTTACAAGGGCCTGGGTCATTGGGAGTCATCCTATTAAGAAAATTCTGTCTACCATAGCATTCACATTATAACAACTGTGGAGTGCTTTCTTCAAGTTTAGAATATAAAATTTAAAAGAGTTGAACACATCTGAGTGACTGAACTGAACTGAACTGATTCAGTGATCCTTAGAACAACTACCAGGAAAGTCTTTTAAAACATAGATTTTTTTTTTATAACATAGTCTTTTAAAACATAGATTTCCCAGGTTTCAATCTCTAATTTCACCCTCAGAGATGCTGATTCAGGAGGCAAAGATTCAGACAGGACTCTGTATTTTAAGTAAGTTCTCCCTAATGATTTTGGCTGTCCATGGGGTCACAAAGAGTCAGACACAACTGAGCAACTGAACACCAATAGCAATGATTCTGATGCAAGTACTAACCATACATCAAAAACTCCTAATTTAGTGCTTCCATAACTAAAGAATGGCTTAAATTTTCTCTAGTTTCTGCAGTTTGAAGCAGAGAATTCCTCCAAATGGGTTTAGCCCCTCTGTTTTATAAAAGCTGTATTTCACAGTCTCCATTTCTCTATTTTATACCTAACATACTGAGAAACCTTTAAACAGTCCCAGGAAGTGCCCTTCTGCTTAAAGTCCTTGTAAGACTGAGGACCACCTTACTGCCACTATAAACAAAATGTAAAATTTTAAAACAGCACAGAGTGGATAGAAACCTGGTTTCCTCTCCAATTGTAGTTTCTACCATTCTCAAAAGAAAAATGAGAGGACAAAGCTTAACTGTAAAGTAGGCAAGGAAGACATGAAAGCAGTTAAGTGTTCATGGGCAGAGGAATGGATAAAGATGCGGCAGGGACTTCCCTGTTGGTCCAGTGGTTAAAAATCTACCTTGCAATGTAGGGAACACAGGTTTGCTCCTTAGTCAGGGAGCCAAGATTCCACATGCCATGGGGCATGGCCAAAAAACAAAAAAAAATTAAAAAAAGAAGATATGATACATACCTATATAGAATATATATACCCATATATATCCATTTATGGCCAATGGAATATCACTTGGCCATAAAAATATTGCAGGCAAGAGAAGGGGATGGGATAGTTGGATAGCATCACTAACTCGACAGACATAAGTTTGAGCAAACTCCAGGAGATGGTGATGGACAGGGAAGCCTAGCGTGCTGCAGTCCGTGGGGTCGCAAAGAGTCAGACATGACTGAGCGACTGAACTAGACTGATAAAAAGAATAAAATATTTCCATTTGCAGCAGCATGAATGGACCTAGAGGTTATCATACTAAGTGAAGGAAGTCAGAGAAAGACAAATATAATATGATACCACTTATATGTGGAATCTAAAAACTGATGATGTAAATGAACTTATATACAAAACATAAATAGATCATAACATAAAAACAAACTTATGGTTACCAGAGGGGAAAGTGGGAGACAGTGGGAGGCAGGGATAAATTAAGAGTTTAGGATTAACAGATATACACTGCTATATCTAAAATAGATAACCACAAGACCCTACTGTATAGCACAGGGAACTATATTCAATATCTTGTAACAACCTACAAGGAAAAGAATCTGAAAAAGAACATATGTGTGTGCATATAACTGAATCACCTTGCTCTATACCTAAAGCTAATACAATATTGTAAATCACCTACACTTTAATTAAAGCAATACAAATAAATAAATAAAGCAGGCAAGGAACTCTCCTGGAGCAGTGACCCTGTTTCATTGACACATCCCCTGATGAGGCTTTGGCTGAAGGTAGGGGCTCCTTGCTGTTTAGTCACTCAGCTGTGTCTGACTCTTTGCGACCCCCTGGACTGTAACTTGCCAGGCTCCTCTGTCAATGGGATTTTCCAGGCTAGAGTACTGGAGTGGGTAGCCTTTTCTTTCTCCAGGGGATCTTCCTAATCCAGGAATCGAATCCAAGTCTCCTAAGTTTCCAGCTTGGCAGGCAGATTCCTTACCACTGAGCCACCTGGTAACTGGAAGCCCTTTAATCAGGAATAGGGTGAGAAGGCAGTAAAAGTCTCAACAATGTGGCTCCCCATTTTCCGCATGGACTCTACCTGATTAATTCATGAAACTCTGGCAACAGGCACAAGGCAGGGTGCAATCATGTTAGTCTGGATTGTGAAACCTTCAAGTGCCAAGATTTATCAGAGGAGAGAAACGTGGAAAGAGATCTGGAAGTCAGTGAGGGCCTTGAGAACATCTGCTACAGACACCCAGAGAATGAGGAGGTGTCATGAGGATGAGAGGAAGACTCTTGTAGTGCTTGTTTCACTCAGCTAACGGTTCCTGGGGGCTTCTAACATACAGTGTGGCGCTCTCAGCATTTTCACAGCCCCTTCACATTTTGTACCAGAGAAAAAGAGGCCAGCTCTCTCACTGCCTGACTTTGCCCCTTCTTGAACAGTATGTCAAGCACACCATACTCCTCTCAGTGTAGGATCACTTGTTGATAAATAAAAAGAAGGTGTCTTAACAATTGTTCCTTAGTGCCTCTTCACCCAAAGATTCCAAGTTATACCACTTAGCATTCTCTCTTGCAACTTGACCTTGACTTCTGAAAAGAGTTTCAAAGACTGAGAAAAAAAGAGGCACATCGGTACTGCCTGGAAGTACAGCTCTTAGGGAGTAGGAAATAGTCATGTAGTTCAGCCACTGTGTGGGTGACCCAGAGAAAAGAGGCAAAATAAAGAAACCAAGATTTGCAGCCTCGCAGAAGTGTTGGGGAAGAAAGGGACACTGCCTTCTCTGCAAATTAGACTGCACATTTACAAAAGCTGACCCAAGCAAGTCATTAGGCAACTAGTTAGTGGGTAACATTTGTCTATGCTCTGTCAACCTTTGCCATTCCTTCCCTTCCGTCACCTCTTTCTATATATTCATGCCATCCTCTTGCATGGATTTCACAAAGCACATCGTTAACTAGTTTTGCTATCAAAACAAGTTGTTTTGCTTTGTTTCTCAGGGGACTTCCCTGGTGGGCCAGTGGTTAACACTCCATGCTCCCAATGCAAGTGGCCCAGGTTCAATCCCTGGTCAGGGAACTAGATCCCACATGCCACAACTAAGAGTTCACATGCTGCAGCTAAAGATCCAGTGTGCCAAAATGAAGATCAAAGATTGTAATCAAGACCCAGCACAGCCAAGTAAATACATAAATATTAAAAAAAAAGTTCTCAAGAAAGAAACAGAAAGACATGCATATGATCTTAGACAACAGGTTAAATTATTATTGTTTGCATTTTAAGAAGAATATAAGTGTTTTTTAAGATGATACCTTCATGGTGAAGATTACAGCATTAGTCAATAACGAGACAGATTTGCTATTGAGGAAAATTTTTAAGGGAAGTCAGAGACATTTCCAAAACCATTCCACATAGGCAATCCTTTGGACTTGAGGTTTTATATATACATGAAAGGAAAAGTTGGGGAGGAGGGAGGGTATAATAGTTACTTAAATCTCCATGGTTCTTGGAAACACAACCTTCAGATTTCCTGTGTCAGCTCCAACATGTAAAGAGTTTAGAAGTTGTCACTACTGTCCTTATAATTAAGGAAAAGCAGAAAAGTGGGATTAACTGGAACGAATGATTCTTCTAGTACCCATTAAAGAATCAAGGTTTTAGGGAAACATCACCCCCAAATCAAGAGAAACAGGCACATGCAGAGAGTCACACCTGAAGCAGAAGTCAGAGAAGGGATAAAATAGTAGAAATATTTGAATGGGGTAAGTTTGATGAATTGCTAGAATCTGTGTTTGGATTAGCATTTGAATAAAAATTCTTCGGGAGCCCTCAAATGTCTGTGAGCTTTACCTCCAGGAATCCCACTGGTTCTCAAGATAAAAATCCTAGAAAGATCCCCTCATTGTTCTGGAAGAAGGAAATGAGTACTAATTGTGATACAACCAGAACCTTGTCCATAACCAAGACCTATTCTGGAGAAAAAAAATTCTGTGAGTTTGTTCTCAGTTAGGGAAAAGGCATTTCTCCCACTCCAGACTCCTCTAGCCTTCCTATCTCTCCTAAGATGGAGAGCGGGTGGAGGGACATAGTCAATGGGATAAAAAGCTCTAGGGAAAAGACTGAAAACACCATAACCAGGCAAAGGAGTAGGGGAAACGAGGTGTTAGGAAAAACACTGACTGAAATCACCCATCTTGACCAGGTACCATGGTAACTATTCACATGAGTTATTTTACCATAGGAGATCCTGGTAAGGAACATGAAACTAACAAGCCACCATCAACTCGAAGAAATTGGGAAAGGTCAAAAGGAGATACATGTCCTACCAACCTCCCAGAATCCTCCACCCTGAAATCCATCTTGGCTCAGTAACACCACCAGAAGGCCAGTCAGAAGGACTGGCCAGAGACAACCCAGGAACTAATCCCAACACCATAAAACCAGAGACTGCAGAGCAGTCCTCCTGGCTTCCCTTACATGCCTGCTCTCTGCTTGAGCACCACTTCCCAATAAACTCTCTTGCTTTGTCAACACGTGTCTCCTTGGATAATTAATTTCCAAGTGTTAGACAAGAGTCCATTCTTGGGCCCTAGAATGGGTCCCCTTTCATGAAACAGAGGGAAATAAAAAGCAATAGCACTGGGCAGAAAAAAAAAAAAAAAAAAAACCTTATGTAGGTCACAGACAAGAGACACAAGGCTACTACAAGACTGAAATTTAATCCTAAATTGGTAGAACACTCATCCTCCTTCATACCTTATGATCACACAATTGGGCTCTTGTAGAATAACAATGATTGTAGTTGAAAGAGATGCAACACACAGATACTCTCTGAGGAGCAGAACTTAGAGATATTCCCTGAAGTCAACAGAGGAGAAAAAACAAGGACACTAGAGGAATTTGAAGCTCTCATACCTACAACTACAGTAAGGGTTAGGTTGGGCTGCATTTACAGCCTAATTTCTAGCCAGATGAACATAAATCCTCACACTAAAAGGTTATTTAACTGTTTCTAGTATCTAGTATAAAATGTCTGGCTTTCACCAAAAAGAAAAAAAAAATTAAGTCATATCAACAGTTAAGAAAAATCACAGTCTGAAAAGACAAAGCAAGCATCAAATTCAGATTCAGATATGACACAGTTAGTGAAATATATCAGTCAGGGGATTTGAAATAATTATGTATTAAGAGTTTCAATGAAAAAAGTTGACAAGATGCAAGAACTGATGGGTAATAGAAGCAGAGAGATGGAAACTCTAAGGAATCAAAAAGAAATTCTAGAAATCAAAAATAAAGTAACAGAAATGAAGAATGCCTTCAATGAGTTCATTAGTAGACTTGACACAACCAAAGAACAAGTCAAGAAATTTGAAGATATGTGAATACAATCTTCCCAAACTGACATGAAAACAGAAAAAAGAAAAAGAAAAAAATAAATGTTAAAGTCAAGAATTGTGAGATGTTTCCAAAAAATGTAACATAACATATGTAAAATTGGAATAGTAAAGGAGAAGAGAGAGAGAACAAGACAAAAGAAATATTTGAAGTGGTAATGAAAAAGAATTTTCTAAAATTAATGACAGATATCAAATAAAAAATCCAGGAAGCTCAAAAACTACCAAGTAGAATCTACTCCTAGGCATATCATAATTTAGTTGCACAAAAAAAAAAAAAAAACACCACAAAGCAAAATGAATATCATGAAAGAAGTCAGAGGGTAAAAAAAACATCTATAGAGCTGACTCATTGGAAAAGACCCTAATTCTAGGAAAGATTGAGGGCAGAAGGAGAAGGAGGCAACAGAGGATGGGGTGGTTAAATGGTATTATCATCTCAATGGACATGAGTTAGAGCAAAGTGAACAACAAAATAGAGGAACAAAGATAAGAACTACAGTGGATTTCTCATCAGAAGCCATACAGACAAGAAGATACAGATCAAACTATTTAAAGTGCTAAAAGAAGAAAAACTAACAACCTAAAATTCTGTATTCGGGAAAAATGAAGGCTTTCTTCAACAAACACTGAAGGATTTCACTGCTGACAGATGTACTCTGTGAGAAATGTTAAAAGAAGTTCATCAGGCAGAAGGAAAATGACATGATATTTGCCAAATATATCTAATGAAAATCTTGTCTCCAAAATAAACAGAGAACTCTTAAAACTCAATAATGAAACAGCCAATTTTTTAATTGGAATATAGTTGTTTTTTACTTCTGTGTCAGTTTCTGCTATAAAGCAAAGTGAATCAGCCATATATACACATACACTCCCTCTCTTTTGGATTTCTTCCCCATTTAGGTCACCACAGAACACTGAGTAGAATTCCCTGTGCTCTACAGTAGGTTCTCTATACAGTTGGTTACCTATTTCATACATAGTAATATATATATGTCAATCTTAATCCCCCAATTCATCCCATCAATCCCCCATCCCCCCTTGGAATTCATATGTTTCTTCTCCACATGAGAAAAAGCCAATTATAAAAATGGGTAAATGATATGAACAGACAACTCACCAAATAAGATATACAGATGGCAAATAAGCATGTAAAAACACACTCATCATTGTATGTTATGAGGGAAGTGCAAATTAGAACACTAATGAGATTCCACTACAAGCCTATTAGAGTGGTTAAAATCTAAAAACTAAAAATACCAATTGCTGGTAGGATTCAGAATAACAGAAATTCTCATTCATTGCTGGTATGCATAAAAAAATGGTACAGCCACTTTGGAAGATAGGTTTGCAGTTTCTTACAAGGCTGAGCACAACCTTACCATACGACTCAGCAATTGTGCTCCTAGGTATTAACTCAACTGATTTTAAAACTTTTGCCTACATAAAAGCCTGCACCACAAATGTGTATAGCATCTTTATTCAGAATTGCCAAAAACAAGAAGCAACCAAGATGTAGGTTAACAGATAAGCAAAATCTGATACATCTCAACCATTCGAATCCTTTTCAGCAATAAAAAAGAATGAGCTATCAAGTCATTCAATGAAGTTGGTGAATCTTAAATGCATAATGAAAGAAGACAGTCTGAGAAAGCTACATGCTATACAATTCCATTTGTATGACATTCTGGAAAAGGCAAAACTATAGAGATAGTAAGCAGAGCTGCAGTTACCAAGGGTTAAGGGGCAATTGAGTAGGTGACTTTTTTAGATCAGTAAAACTATTTTGTTTGACACTGTAATGATGGATCCATAAAACTATGCATTTGTCAAATTCCATAGCACAGCACAAAGAGGGAAACTCAATGCATGAAAATATTTAGAAAATGGGACCTTCCTGGCGGTCCAGTGGTTAAGACTTTGCCTTCCAATGCAGAAGGTGTGGGTTTGACCCTTGGCTGAGGAGTTAAGACCCTATATGCCTCGTGGCTCAAAAAACAAAATGTGCAACCGAAGCAATAGTATAACAAATTCAATAAAGACTTGAAAAATGATCCACACCAAAAAAAAATTATTTAGAAAGTAAGTAGATTCCAGGATAGAATACAAATGTGAAAAAAAACACATTTAACTGTATTGCAAATGTATAAAACAACATCACTGAAGGAGGTGGAGGGAAAAGGTGATGACCTAAGTAACTTTGGAAATAAGTAGAATCTCTCAAAGTTGAAAAGCATTATGTATAAGCCCCGTCTTCTAGCTGATAAAGTTGTTTCCCACAGGAGTAGGGATTAAAAATTCTGAAACCACTATACATACATATTGAAATTAAGCAATTAAGTAAATGGATGGCAGATGGTGGGAGCCAGGTTTCTCTCACTGTGGCGTGGGAGGCTATAGATAAACAAGGAGTAAAAGCTATAAAAATCCATGTGGTAATGGAGCTGAATACATCATTGCTAACTCATGTTTTAGCTTGAAATGGAAACAGATGGTTACATGTAGACTTATTTATAGACATTTTTATATACATGGGTTGATTTACACACATATATTTCCTTGCTTTGTTAGATGAGAAGATATGGAAGCAATAAGCATACTTAGCACTCAGATCTTGGTTTCTAATATTATTCTTCAGTAAAAGGAATCAAAGCTTTTAGAGAACTGGATGATTGTAAGGGCTAGTACTAAATATAGAAAATGAGTGTGGAGTAGCTTATAATGCCAGAAAGTATGAAATTGCTCAAAAACCCACAATGAAGAAGATATGGCAAATGAGTCAACTGAAGGTGTTAGTCACTCAGTCGTGCCCAACTTTTTGTGACCCACAGGCTCCTCTGTCCATGGAATTCTCCAGGCAAGAATACTTGAGTGGGTAGGCATTTCCTTTTCCAGGGGATCTTCCTGACCCAGGGATCAAACTCAGGTCTCCTCCATTGCAGACGATTCTTTACTACCTGAACCTCCAGGGAAGCTATCAATAGCCAAATGTGGAACAATTTGAGCATGAAACTGAATATTTTATTGGATTATAACTCAAAGAATAAAATAAGTATCTCAGAGTCCATAGTAAGCAAAATAAATGAGGGAGAATGAACAAATTTTCCATGCAGAAGGATTCCAAATAATATGTGTAGATACTCTGTCCTTGAGAATGTGAAGCTTAACTCCCCACTCCTTAAATGTGGATTGTGCATAGGAACTTCCCTTCATAGAGTACAGCATGGAAATGGGAAACAAAGAGTAACCACAGTGGGGAAACCTGACAAATGCTACCTTATCAAGATTCGAGTGAGAGTCATGTTAATAGTATGTAAATCTGATATGATGCAAAGAAAATGGCACTTCATCTCTGAGACCTTCTTCCCAAAACGCATGACCCAGTACAATCATGGAGAAAGCACCAGACTATTTCCAGTTGGGAAACACTGGACAAATATCTAAACCAATATCCCTTAAAATATTCAAGGTCATCAAAAATAAGAAAAGTCTAAGAAACTTTCATAGCCAAGAGGACCCTAAGGAGACATCATATCTAAATATAATGTGGTATCCTGAGTGGGTTTCTGCAAAAGATGAAAGCATTAGGTATGAGCTAAAGATATTTGAATCATGTTTGGATTTTAGTTAATAATAATGTAATAATGCTGGTTTATTGTCACCAATGTGCCATACTATCATAAGGCATTTATAAGAGGGGCAACTGGATCTGGGGTACATGGGATCTCTCTGTACTCTTTCACAATTTTTCTGTGAAACCGAATCCATTCTAAAATAAAATGTTTACTAAACACAGTCTCTAGCATATCATAAAAAATAATGAGACATATTAAGAAACACATGACTGATAATCAGAGAATCAAAAAGCAATCAAATAAGATACCCACAGATAAATAAGCCATTGGAATTAAAAGACAAAGGCTTTTAATTAACTTTTATAAACAGGTTAAATAGATGAGAGTAAAAAGATGGAAAAAGCAAATGAAAAGATGGAGAATTTCTATAGAGAAGTAGATACTAAGACTGAAAAACACAGTATTTCAAAAAAAAAAAAAAGAATGCATTGGAAAGGCTTAACAGCAGCTTGAACAGCAAGAGACAAGACCCATAAATGTGAAAATTGGTCAATTAATTAAGCTGGAGAAAAGAGAGGAAAACATGAGAAAAAACAACACAACATGAGAGGTGTGTGGGACAATACCAAGCTTTCTGATATATATGTTATTGGAATAACATACAAAGATGAGAGAGAAAACTAAGCAGAATAAATATTTCTAAAGATAATCACCAGTAATTTTCTAAAACTAGTTAGAATGTATCAAACAACTTCAAAGTGCTCAATAAAATAGGATAAGTATCCAGCCAAGCAGAATGAACACAAAGAAGCCCACACCTAGGCACATCAGTTAAACTGCTACAAAACAAAGACTAAAGGGAAAAAAAATCTGAAAAGTAGCCAGAAAAACAATAGATTCATTACATTCAGATGAACAGAATTATAAAGAATTATGAATGGTTTCTCAACAGTTACAATGAAAGCCAGAAGACAACAGAATAACATAGATCATGTGCTGGAAGAAAAATCTGCCAACTCAGTGAAAATACATTTTGTCTACAGCAGTGAAAATGTTTTTCCAATCCAATGTCCCCAAACAGAACTCTTCCTTCCTTAGAAACCTTTTCTCCCTTTGAAACTCACTATATTCTTTATAGTATCAACACCTAGTCTCTCAGGCCCATCATGTCCTCGCCTTCTCTTTTTAACTTTCACAATCACACCAATTCCTGTCAATTCCATCTCAGAAAATCTTTGAAACCTGTCACTCCTCTTCAGCCTCACTAGTACTGTATTGGTTCAAGCCCTCAACATGTCTAGCCTAAACCATGATAACTGAAAGCTGACAGCTGACAAAGAAAGCTGAGCACCAAAGAATTAATGCCTTTGAACTGTGGTGTTGGAGAGGACTCTTGAGAGTCCCTTGGACTGCAAGGAGATCAAACTAATCAGTCCTAAGGAAATCAACCCTGAATATTCATTGGAAGGAGTGAGGCTGAAGCTGAAGCTACAGTACTTTGGCCATGTGATGCGAAGAGCCAGCTCACTGGGAAAGACTGAAGGCAGGGGGAGAAGGGGACGACAGAGGATGAGATGGTTGGATGGCATCACCGACTCGACGGACATGAGTTTGGGCAAACTCCGGGAGTTGGTGATGGACAGGGAAGCCTGGCGTGCTGCAGTCCACGGGGTCACAGAGAGTCGGACACGACTGAGCGATTGAACTGAAACCATGAGAGCAACCCACTGATTAGCACAGCCTCCCTGCCACCGATCTTTCTTTACCATAGTGTATCTTCCTCACAACCTCTGTAATTAGCTTTCCAAAAGCTAATCCCTGTCTGAACCTGTCTCTCAGATGCTTAAAAGTCTCTTCTGACTTTCTGAGCCTCCCTGGTGACTCAGATGGTAAAGAATCCACCTGCAATGCAGGAGGCCTGGGTTTGATCCCTGGGTTGGGAAGATCTCCTGGAGAGGGAAATGGCCACCCACTCCAGTACTCTAGCCTGGAGAATTCCATGGAGAGAGGAGCGTGGTGGGCTACAGTCCATGGGGCCGCAAAGAGTTGGACATAATTAAGTGACTTTCACTTTCTGTTTCTGACTTTCTGCTGCTTACAGAATAAAATCCAAATTCATATCACAACATACAAAATGCTTTCACAATCTCAGTCCCAACAACTTCTCCAGCATCTGTTCTTGCATATTCTTTTCTTCTTTTGTTGTGCTTAGTAAAATGTAAAATAATTCTAAGCTTAAGTCTCTTTCTCTTTCACCAGATATTAACTTCTCAAAGGAAAGGACTATGACCATTTGTAGAATGTTCTACTGAAAACTTAAAACTTGAAAAAGTGAAGAAGGGTGAGGATCATTCTCATCTCTAGCAAGGGCTTCTAGAAAATCATCCTGATTGCCCATGAGAGGGTAATCACCAAGGCAGGTAAGGCTTATAGTAAAGATGTTTGGTTCCCTGAAAGTCATGAAGGGAACCATCATTAAGGGGAGTAGGGTACATAATCATATCTGCCAATAAAGTTAATGTAATAAGACCATTTGTTGTTCAAGAATTGGAAGGTTGCCCAACTCCTAAGGATATGAATTAGCAGTGAGAAATAGTGGGCTACTTCACAAGGAGCAGACTTGAGTCAGTTCATTAAGTGTTCAAGGAGCTTCGAGCCAGAAAAAAGTGAGTGTCAACAACTGTGACCCTGGGAACTCAGGTATGGGAGATTCTTAGCTAAGCATGACACGGAAGCAGTTAATTGTCCACCACTGCAGATTGTCCTTCAAGGTTTCTTTTCTTTTTTTTTTTATTTATTTATTTATTTTTTTTTTTTTTTTTTTTTTTTTC